>LGRX02011705.1:0-14413 GCA_001247695.2 Cymbomonas tetramitiformis | reverse complement strand
TGAACAAAACCCGTACGACGATTGAAACTGATCTAACCGGAATACGCGGGTTGGTCGGTGTGTACAAGAACGCGACTCTCACTGACGTTACACTAGCCCCCTACAACCAACCTCATCATACACGTGCGTTGCTCTTATACATGAACATGAGCAAGCAGGGTACAGACACGCTCTGGGTAAACCGTGATGTCACGGTGTATCCAATAGGCTACAACAACTACACCGGCGTCAAACTCCTTGCCAAGTGCACGAGCGGGTGTGATATCTACAAGCCGGAAAAATGCGCTGCGGTGATCGCCGAGTTCGACAAGATGTGCGCCGGAGTCACGCCGTGTTTCGATACGGCGTTGTGGAACGAAGACGTCAAGCGTTCCCTCTTCAGCACATGCGTTTTGAAATGCAAGCGCGCGGGCAATCTCGTATTAGACATGCGATGTTTACAGCAAAATACGACCCACTACTACGGAATCACTGGACACGCGCAAGACGATCTCGTACACGACGACGACGACTGTTTAACACTGTTCGGCAAATCCCTTTTACCTACTGATGCGTTGTGTACTGAAGTTAACGTAGCTTTAAATGATGTTGCGCTTTTACAAGATATGATCAATGGGGTGACAGCTTATAACAAATTCAGTGCTTCTATAGGTTCATCATCCGGTAAACATGATTTGGATTGCGATAAATATAAAATATACTTTAAGGAGGAGCTGCTAAAGTACTACCGTAACAAAGAAACATTGACGGATGAATTTAAGACGGTGGTGAAAACAGAATTTAAGTATACCGACAATCCCAGCGACGAAGAGATTTCTCATTTACTCGCCATTCCATATTTGATATGCAAACTTCAAGTTGGATTGACACCTCCAGAGGAACCCTCTCATTCGTGTCGCGAGGTCTTTTTATTTGTCGTGTCGCAAAAAGATTCGTTTATATTAACGACGCTTCGCAGCTTTTTCAGAAATATGCTGTTTTTCATTTCGTTTCCCTTAAAGGAGCGAAACAGGTTTCCTGGAAAAAAGTGACATCGTACACACCGCACCGCAGGAGATGTCCCTGAAAAATTATGCCGTTGGAAATTTTCCAAAAATTTCCTGCCGATGTCAGCAGTCCTACCCAGGATTGTGTTGAGCGCTCGCGCTTTACCGGCCAATCATGATACGATAGCATCTGAGGGATACCGATCTCAGCATCAGCAGTCCTACCCCGGATTGTCTCGACCGATCGCGCGTAACCGACAACGAGAGACACGTTTAACAATTCACAATTATACCACAAAGATATGCGGAATTTCCAATTATGAATTCGTCGCAAACTACTCTGTCAAGTTTACCGTTTTCAGCATCAGCAGTCCTACCCCGGATTGTCTCGACCGACCGCGCGTAACCGACAACGAGAGACACGTTTAACAATTCACAATTATACCACAAAGATATGCGGAATTTCCAATTATGATTTTGTCGCAATCTACTCTGTCAAGTTTACCGTTTTCAGCATCAGCAGTCCTACCCCGGATTGTCTCGACCGATCGCGCGTAACCGACAACGAGAGACACGGGTAACAATTCAAAATTATACCACAAAGATATGCGGAATTCCCAATGATGATTTTGTCGCAACACTACTCTGACAGGTTTACCGATCTCAGCATCAGCAGTCCTACCCCGGATTGTCTCGACCGATCGCGCGTAACCGACAACGAGAGACACGGGTAACAATTCCATATTTTACCACGAAGATATGCAGAATTTCCAATTATGATTTTGTCGCAACACTACTCTGACAGGTTTACCGATCTCAGCATCCGCAGTCCTACCCCGGATTGTCTCGACCGATCGCGATCGTTCGTAACCGAAAATGACGTACCTCCGTCGTATCGCCAATCAGCGACGTGATACTCGAGCACCCTGCGCTGCTCCCTGCGGCCCTGCGGCCAGCTCCCTTCGAATTTCGTAAAGTCAAAGTTTCTAGTTCCCTCCTAATTCCCCCAAAAACATTCCAGTCCCGAATCTCTGAAAAGCCGCCACCCGCTCTCTGCCAGCTAAATTCGTCCCAAACGTTTCACAGAAAATTTTGCTTGCGTGAATATCTAGCGGATTTGTTCACGGACCACTTATAATTCAACACGATGAGCCCGCCCCCCAACACACTCCGCCAGCTCAACTGTTGCCCCACGCTGTTCGTAATATCCTGTCCGCATGCGCTTTGCTGGCACTCTGGGCGTCTGTCGCGGCTTCCATGGGACGTTCCTTAGCTGGCCACGTTTTCTCTGGCAAAAAAATCACCTCTACCGGTTTCAGCGTGTGTACTTAAGGTTTGTTCTCTTCTTTAATCTCATTGTTTTTTGAAGTTCCAGCGCCGGTCCCACATACAATGAGCAGCGAAAACGCCACCCCTTTGCACCAGCGCGCTTTGCGCGCTGTGCAATTGTATTGCTCTCAACCTCCGGTTGATTTGTCATTCTCGCAACCTACTGTCGACCCGGCAATGAAAGCTTTTGACATCGCTGAGGAATGGTTCGATGTGAATCTAGAGGTCTCCTAACCCCCCCCTTCCCGTTGACTTCTTCATTTTACTTCCTGACCGTTATTTCTTTTCTGTGGCGTAGGCTGATGGATCTTCCAGGTGTCGTCCTGCTTTCGCCCCGACCTGTGGGGATCGCTGCACATCTCCAGTCGCCTCGGAAGTTCGCCGCCCTTTGCAAGAAGTCGCCAGTACCAATGTTGCCCCCTCGAAGTCCCCTTCTTCAAGCCCTGCTTCCAAGAAGGTTGGTTCCTTTTTTCCACCCCAATTTTCCCTCTCCGTACTTTGCCATGTATGCACCTCCTGCTTTATTTTGGCTCTTTCCAGTTCTTTACATTAATGTGCACTGTCGTTACGTGGGGGTGTTTCAGGCAAAGACGAAAGCTGTATGGTCCCGCATCGCGGAGCGCGTGTCTTTCTATTCCTTCAAAGAACATCGTTCTTTCGTCGAAGGGACTGGAATCCGCATGCGGCGCATCACCCAATCTGAATACTCCCGGACCTACGGGTGTAACACCCACGCCACCTCCGAGGGGTTAGCCTGCCCTTATGCTGAAAAATACGTTTTCAACACTCAGACACGCCTCTGGGACGTGTTCCATAACGGGTTCCCTCACGCTGACAATGTTTCCACGGCTCCCGAGACTGGCGTCCCAGTTAGATTCCGCGCAGCGTTGACCGAGCTTGCGGCAGCTCGCCGTGGGCAACCAGCTGTAGCCTTGAATGACCTGCTTCAAAAACACTGGGATGGCACCGATGAATCTAAGCAAAATCTGCCTACCTTGAAGCAAGTTCAAAACTTCGTTGCTCGCCTCAAAGATTTGAACTCCGGTGCGTCCCCTTCACTATGGCAGTTCTCTATTATTTTAAAATGAATTCCGGTTACCTTTTTGTGGATCGCACGTTGTGCACTTTTTTGCTTACATCCCTGTATACTTTCGGTACTTACACTTTTGTTTCCTGCTTGTTTGCAGAAGTCGACACCGTTTCCGAGTTGCAATCTTGGGTTGATAAAAACTCTATGCCCTCCGAGCGATCTGAGTTTCATGCCTGGGCGTCGAAACGTGCCGGATGCGATGCGTTTGTCGTCAACTATGAACGGTAAGCCGGTGCTGTTGGGTGCCCGGAGATCTTGCCTTCAAATGTTTGTGTGCTTGCTTGTTTTTTATTTTCCACCTTTGTTAATCATATACTAATCTTTGTCTCTTGCCCTTTTCCTATTTAACAGGTGCGACCGGTATGGGCCTGCGATTGCCATGACCAATTTAATCTTGGGGGAGAACATTCGACGTGAACATTCTTCACATGGTCGTCACAACGTCTTCACCGTCACGGGCGACGCCTCCTTTGGCAAGCAGCAAGGCGAGTACATCCTCATCGACTTGGGCACCGATGGCGTCACCTTTGACAAACCTCACCTCTGGAAGAACATCACTGACAAGAGAAATTGTCCCCGTCAATCTTTCTACTTATTCCTCTACGTGATTGCTAAGAGCGAGTCATACTTCTCATACTTGGTCGGCTTGAACGCCCTCACCAAGTACGCCAAGGTCGCATTTGACATCGACCTCCCAATATCTATCGTTTGTGGCGATAACATGCGGTCCCTGACCGCGGCTGCAAATCAGATTGACAAACCGGGTGGTCTCGACATGGTATTGTCCATCCGAGATTCCGAACACGTGCGTCGAAAGTACATGGTTGTGTATTTGAACCGTGATACTTGATAGCTTTGCCGTGAACATTTTTCCTGTTTATCAATGTTCTTATGTATGTCGACGACTTCTTCTTATTATTATTGTTTTTATGTATACATGTTTTTTAAACAGGCATGTTCCAAAGGAGTTGACGGACCAAATTCTCAACGACCGACGTCCTCTTGAGGACGCCTTCACCCTCGAGATGCGGAAGCTCATTGCGGACATCGCCAAGCGTGAGTGGGAAGGTCTCGGACTCCAAGCCTTTGTCAATGCGGTCCGCAACTTTACTCACGGGGAACATATCATGTTCTTTCGCGGTGCGAGCACCATTCCTGGTATCATGGCCACGATGCAATCGGACGAGTGTGGACATCGCGAGGACCGACGTTTGGCCGATCGACACGCCACCCACCAAGTCGTGTTGGAGAAATCTGTCCCCGCGTTGTTGAGGAACCGCGCCTTCAAGAACCGAGACACATTCGCCCACTCCCTTCCGAGCTACCCGATGGCTTTCTTGAAGCTTGCGTGTGACCTTCTGTCTGTGACTGAGTCCGAGGAAGATCCTTGCAACTTCTACTTGTATCCCTCTCGCATTCACGGGTTCGACTTCATTTACATGAACCTGAATGCAACTGGTAAAAAGGTGACCGAGCTTCGTGTGAGCAAGTTCCGACTCTTGATCCGCGGAGAGAATCCCCGCAACTTTTTTCACAGTTTGGACCTGGTGAGAAAGTACTCGGAGGACATCGTGGAGTTGACATTTAACGTGGACGATCCCACCGATCTTGTTGATGGAGACGCATGCTCTTGCAAGTGGTTTTGGAATTGCAAGTGTTGCCCGCACATCTTGGCGGGTTACCACCTCCGTGATGGCCTTGACATCTTTGGCATGATGGAACGTGCCTTTCCCCCAAACAAGCCGAAGACCATGAAGCAAAAGCGGCACGCAGAAGCTTGCAAGTAGTGTGACGTAACTGGAATCTGATACTGCTAGTAGTGTGACGTAACTGGAATCTGATACTGCTAGTAGTGTGACGTAACTGGAATCTGATACTGATAGTAGCAACAGTCTTTACTCTTGTAAAATATGTTATCAATTTTGTATCACTTGCCACTGAATATGTTATTGCATTGCTTTCTTATTGTGCATGATTTTTGAATTCAGTGTTGTGAATAATCTGTGAATTCTGCATTGTGAAAGATGTCTGTCTTTAATATTTCAACTTGATATCTGATTGCAATTTCACAAGCAGATATTGTCATCAGATTTATGCCAGAGTTATTTTTCATAATTTGTTATCCTTGCAAATTCCTGTCCATACAAATTTGGTCATCTGAAAATTTTCTGTAAATTTTCACGACAGAAATGAGCGTTGCGCTCATGTTTGTCGCAGGTGCGACAGAAATGAGCGCAACGCTCATTTATGTCGCACGGTATAATTGCAGTTTTGTCGCACGGTGCGACAAATAAAATAACCTTGCGACAAAAATGAAGTGCATCCACCTCCAGACGTAGACGCCAATAATCTTACTAGGCTATTAAGGGCAGCATTTGACGCCGTTAATGTCGCTGACCGGCCGAGTTGGAAAAAATATTACGAGTTGGTCAAAGAGCTCAAAACAGTACTGGGCGGCGATTGGTATGAACCAGATGTAACGATTGACTATAATGGTATGTTTCCTACTGCGCCAGCGGTGCCGCCACTTTGTACGTTCATCAAGGAATACTTAAAACACTTCGCGCGCGGCTACCACTTTGTAAACGTTACAGCAGGTACTGCAGCAGCGGATGTAGACTTGGTAGTAAACGTTTGCGATGGGGTGCAAATTGAATTGGCAATACCAGCAGCTAATCTCCTAGGCATGAATGTTAAGCTGGGCATGACGCGTTACGGTCTGATCGTCAGCCCCTTCAAAGCCCCCAGCGCTTTTGCCAACGAGATCACCGCCTTCGAAGCTGCACAGCACGCGCAAGCGTTTGCGCGTGTTTTGCATAAATGCTTTGACGACGACGACGAACAAAACGGCTACCACGGGCACCTGTACGGTTTCCTAAAGTCAAACACTGCCAGAATCCAACCAGGAACGAATCTGGACATCCTGCACGACACGTGCGCGTTGAAGGCGTATTACATGAATACCCCAACCCCCAATTCCATGGGCATGAACTTCTTCTCGGCGACAATCGGACCGGGAACCTCCGCGTCGTCCGCGCCGCTCCGTGGAATGGCGCCATTTACGGTTACGAAGGCGTTTCTAGACCGCTTCGACCACAGATCGTACGCGAAGCGCCCGCACGCGTACTTCGTGTACGTTTTGATGTGCATGCAGCCACCGAAGTGGGATTTTTTGCGCAGCCTGATCACCGAAAACAAAATGTTCCCTTTCGGCTACCTGCTGCTGCGACCGTACCAGACGTACGAGACCAACACCGCGATCCTGATGAAGGGTGGCGCGGAGACCGGCGAGACGCTCGTCGGGTACTACAACTTTCAACTCGCCGACAATGTGGTGCAGAAGATGCATTACGGCAATTTCACCATCTACGAAAAGTCGGTGGTGTATCGCTCGCGGAACGTGCTCATACAGGACAATCTCAGGGTCGTAAATTCTCTTGGAGGCGGTGGCAGTCGTTTTTACAATAATTCGGATCAAAATCAAAGCGACGGGTGCATCGGCGCCACCGTGCCCTCGCTGTACGCGTGTTTGATCGGATACTCGGAACAGATCAAGGACAATCCCATAGACACAACAGGCACTTTCGCCAGTCACACCGGGCTGGAGTCCATGAAGCCCGTGATGTACAGCACCGCGAAGTACTATAAGGAGCATTACCAATTCCATACCCCCCCCGCTCCGAGTGGGGACGACTCGTACTTCGAGCAGCCCGTGCAAGCAAACACTATATGTTTCCAAGGGCATCAGGCGCGGTACAATCACCAGACGGGCGGGCTGGACCGTGTGACGCTGAACACCGGGCACTGGGGCGAGCGCGTGTACCCGGGGTGCGGCAAGGTTCGCAAAGGCCTCAGCAAATATCTGGAGCCGGTGACGTACTCGCACATGTATCACGGCGGCGGCATGATGATGGGATCGATGTGAGACGCGTAGGCCAGACGCATAAATGGTAAAAAATAAAAGATGATCGCCATTTTATAATCGCATTCATGAGACGCACTTGTTTGCAGATCAGCACGCACGCCCACAAGCGACCCCGGCGGCGTCGGCAAGTATCTATGGAGGGTGTCGCACCCAAGTTAGTCGGGGTGGTTGCGGATTCGCGTGGCGACGACTCGCGTCTGCGGGTAGGTATACATACACGCGCGCGCAAGCTTACGATTCGTGACGAGCGTCGGCGATGCCGGACGTAACGAGCAACCGATCACGGCTCGCCGGAAAAGCGTGGGAGCGCGTTACGTCTAAGAGGCGCGATCGCGGCATCTACGCTCGCCGTCGCGAGCGACGCGAGCAGCTCGGTCGCGCGGGCACGGGGGACCGCGCGTACGGCAGTCGTCGCTTCGGCATGACGGACTTCGCGTATTGGGAAGGCACGACGGACGCCGCCGCGCCGAGCGGCCCCGCGCCGGATCTGCGCGTGCAGGTGGTGCACGCCGACGACAACTCGCAGCTCCGCGCGCTGGTGCGTCGCAAGACGCCGTCGGTGGCGTGGTTGCGCCCGAACACGTTCGTGACGTTGCGATGCGTGCGCGGGACGCACGCGGACGTGGGCGCGGACGTGGCGTTCGTGGTGCGCGAGGTGCGGTGCGGCGAGAGCGCGAACGTGGCGGAGTGCACGCTGACGAGGGTGGCCATTCAAACGTGAGTACAGAACGCGCACATGCAAGAGATTTATTTACTCGCAAAGCAAATCTAGCAAAGTGCTTGGTACATATGATAAAAAAACACATAACGTAGCAAAGCAACAAAAAATTAGCGTTAAGTTGGGGGGGGAAACTATTTTGTTTTTATCATACTAAAGATGTCGTGTATTTTTTCGACAACTGGAATGAATGTTTGGGTATTAGCATGCATGTTTATAAGCTGTTTTAATTCGTTTGGCAGATCTGCAAACCGCGTATTTAGGTATCCAGCAGCATTAACACCATTTGCATGAGAATTTTGGTTAATAATATTTTGTAAAGTTGTAATTTGTAGTGTAAGCTGTTCATTGTTACGAGTTACTTCTTCAAGTTTTTGTCGCAGCGTGCCTGTTTGGTTATGTAAATTTATTACTAAATTTTTATCTTGCTCGGCGACTTTGTTCGGGGGGTGCTCTGTAAGAGCTTCTATGTCTATTTAACAATACAGGGAACCTAGTTCAAGCCTGCAAGGAGATATGTATAGCTGTAAGCCTGATACAAATATGTGAATCGGATCTTTCTTAATCAATGTCGAAGTTACAAACAACCAGGTGTGGCTGTTAACAGTAACTAATTTCAAAAACTGACACATTGAGCTTGCTCGGCTTGCTTTATGCCATGGTCTCCGATCTCGAGCTTTCGAACACAACTCGATGTCGACTTCATGAGAACTCGATCTGTCACATCATAGAATCTGCCGACTAGCCCAGTTTCATTATCAATCATTCCAGGTCACTTCATATCACTCTGAATAATTATAACTGTGCTGACTTGGCAATATTGGAGGTCCACCAGCTTTCCCTCCAATTTCTCTGACTGCTGGTTTTCCCACCAAAACTTACTTTCGGGTCAGGCATTTCTGTCAGTCATTTCTGTCAGACCCTCTCGTCATCTGGTCACATAAATGCCTGTCACTGCTGACTGTCATGGTACCCGTCACTCGTAGCTCTGACGCGCCGTCATTCTGTCTCGTGACTTACCCTAGCACAACTCTCCCCCCCTTTTAGGCGCGCGCTTACGTCCTCGCTAGCGTTAGTGTTTGCCTGTATTTACATTGTCTGGGGATCAACAAACATGCACAGTGATGCTGGCTTCTAAGCCTCGGGTTCTCGGGTCCCGTGCCCCTCAGTCCTCGGGTCTGAGTCCCCCTGGCTTCTAAGCCTCGGGTTCTTGGGTCCCGTGCCCCTCAGTCCTTGGGTCTGAGTCCCCTTCCGCGCTGGGGGTTTCCCGAGGTTCCGTCCCCGAATTACGCTGCCAACGCTTAAACGGTTCTGTCGCCCTGGTACTCCTCTCGCTTCGCGGGTCTTGCGCTGCTTTGCGCCCTGAGGATTTTAGACCCCAGTATCTTGTTCCTGCATCGGGATCTCGTCCGTCTGTGCTGTCAGGATGGCGATGAGGTCCATGACAGCTGCTGCACTTTCCTCGCTCATGCGCTTGCCCAACTTCAGTCCACAGAACAGATGGTGCAATAAGGTGCGGGGAATCGCGTATACTGCTTGCGCTGACCCCATGCCTCGTGTTCTGGACGCTGAAACTCCTTCCTGCGATGTGTTCTCGTGCTTTCCCAGCACAGCTCTCGCGGGACATGGTGTTGCTTGGGTACACTGCAGCAGGGGTACGGGTAGCACGGCGTTCGTCCAAATATGTGTACGGCGATTTCGACACCGCGCTCACCGGTACCTTCTACGCGCAATCGGCGATAATGGTTTGCATTTATAACGTCGGGTTTATGAAGGCCGGCGTCCTGACGCCGGTGGCTACGGACGTGGCCGCGGACTTCGAGATGAGCCTTCGGTACGACTACAGACTGCTCGAAACTGACGGCAGCATCGTGTCCGACCCGCTGAAACAACCTTACCTGCAACACGCTGTGCGGGCCTCGATCCAGGCGCTTTCGGTCGTGGAGCTTGAGGTGCCCCTCGAGATGACCATGCACACTTTGACATCGGACATTATCAGCGCGCAGCTAGTGGATTACGAACGCTGGCAGCCCGCGTACGTGATGGACGCGTTGCGCAACGTGGGCAAACCGGACGGACCCCAGATGATACGCGCGACCAGCGAAAACACGCCCGTCGCCACCTACATCACAATGCGCGACGCGTCCGACCGTGAGGCGTACGATATGGAGGTGCTGTTTTCTGCCGTCATGGCACGCGCGGCCAGCAAGTAATACCTCGAGTACACGCGCGCGGACAGCTCCAGCGAGTTTGACGTGAACGCCGACGATAAAATACAGGATATCTGCCAGTTACGCCAGGCGGCCGACGCGGGATCCTTGCTGGGTTTTGCCGTGATGCATTACGATCGGAGATTGGCAAACGAGGTCGGTCTGGATCCGACGCTGCAGGCGTACATCGAAGGTCAAAGGTCCGCAACCGCATCGCTCCGCAGCACTCCGACCACTTTCAGGGTCAACGACGAGTTGGAACGCGACGGGCCCTTGTTGATGAACCACAATCTTCAATCAGCGTCCGGTCCAAAAAACGCTTTCGTACAACCCCTGTTGCCGAACTTCGGTCTCGGGCCCAACGTCGCTCGCGACGAGTATCGCATCTCGGTGTGCGCGGTGACCATGCTGCGTCCGGTCGCCGGCGCGATGCGACGCCGCCGCAGGCTCTTGCAGACGACGCGCGACGCGCGCGCCAAGCGAGGGGTCGGAGACGAACAGCTTTTTTTCACGTTGCTGCCACGGGACCTTAATTACCAAGTCTCCGTCGGCGGTGACGCCGATGTGCTTTCCGTAAACCAAGAAAGGGTTCCGGAGGCGTTGGAAAGAGACGCGGACTCTAGCACGACGACATCCATCCCATCGCCACCGCCAAAGGACGACGCAAAAGTAAATGTGGAAATCACTGAGGAGGACGACGACGACAATACCAATCAAAGGAGCTATATCATAATCGGTGTGACCTGCGGGGCGTTCGTGATCTTCCTTATAATTTTTATTTTTATATACGTGAGACGAATAAAAAACGCCAAAGAAGCAGCGCCTGATAAGGACGTAGAGACGTCATCACGAGCTGGATCACAAACCAAGATGCCTGGTCCGCCGTCGATGTATCGTAAGAAATGCATGTCTGCGTATCAGAAACGTGTTATTTAAATGTTGGGATAAGTCTACATCGGGGGCCGACATTTCATTTAAATCCACATCGGGGCCGACATCTCATTTAAATCCACATCGAGCGGAGCCTTCATTTAATCCACATCCACTCCATTTTAATCCACATCGGGGTAGACATGTCATTTTAATCTACATCGGGGGCTGACATGTCATTTTAATCTACATCGGGGGCCGACATCTCATTTTAATCCACATCGGGTGTAGACATCTCATTGTAATCCACATCGGGGGTTTGCATTGCCTTCAACGTAAGGATATGATGTAAACGAAACATAATTATGCAAATCCAACCGGTAGATATGTAAATCATATCGCGATGAAAATATCTACCGGTTGGATTCGCGAAATAATGTTTTTTGGAGTGTCCAGCAGTGAAAAACTGTTTCATTTCGCCAAACAAGACAGTCTTTCATCGTTTGCGGCACCAAAAAACATTATTTCGCAAATCCAACCGGTAAATATGCTCATCGTAATACGAGTTACACATCTACCGGCTGGATTTGCGTAGTTATGTTTCGTTTACATTATATCGTTGCGTGTGTCTTCTGTTTACGCATGCTATGCAATGTCAACCCCCGATGTGGATTAAAATGAGATGTCTACACCCGATGTGAAACGTTTAGGCGTGTCAGCCCCCGATGTGGATTAAAATCAAATGTCGGCCCCCGATGTAGATTAAAATGAGATGTCTCGCCTCGATGTGGATTAAAATCAAATGTCACCCGATGTGGATTAAAATGAAGTGTCTGCCCCGATGTGGATTAAAATGAGATGTCGGCCCCCGATGTGGATTTAAATGAAATGTCAGCCCCCGATGTAAACTTATCCCTTAAATGTTTTATAGCTATTTGGAATACAAACAATAATCCAGCACATCTATATACAACGTTGTACACTTATTTGGATGGCTACGTGCGTATACATAATATCGCGTCGTTTGTGTATTTGCTCGAAGGTTGAACGCGAAATGCTGTGTAAACAACGTTTTGTTATAGTGTAACGTAAAATGTGAGATGCTTGCCACCTGCTGACCCCAAGGCACCGAAATATGTTCGGGTGTTGATACGAGGTGTGAAGCGATAATGTGACTGCGAACGGTGATGGCTACCGACTGGTGCAAGGCATGACCCGCAAGCAACCAAACACCGCAAAGTTCAACAAAAAAGTACTGCGTATCCCTCGTGGCAAACTACATGGCGTGCTCCGAGGTGAATGTCCCTAGGGTGCCCTGTATCGTAAACCCAAAAAAAACCCTAAAATATGGTGGCGCAACGCAGAACTTTGCGTCATGGTATGCCAAACATTTGTATTTGTGTCGCTTGAACAATATATTCATACGCTTTAAGTGCGTGGTCACTGTTTTTTGAATTATAAGTTTACTTCGGGTGGCAAACAACAGCAAACATGTATAAAAGATACTTGTAAACGTGATGACGTAGTTTGGGACACCAGCCCAAAGCCTGTTCGTGCAAGCCTAACCACCCTCCTGCTTTGCCATTAGGTCAATATATAGCACCGGCGCTCCATTCGCGTCCTCATCGATGAGATCGCGCGCCTTTTCGCAGATTTCAGCGATTGGAGTATTTTCGAGTACAAATTGGCCGTTTGACACAAAGCGAAATAGGCTTACATCGTAGTCCTTAAAAACTTCCAAATTTTCGCACACCTGCCAGCCGAAGTTACCTTTAAACGACTTTGTTTATGCGGGTGCAAAGCGAAACGTGGCGAAAAGCGATACGCACCGATAGTAAAGTCCGTTGGCAACGTTGTGTAACTGTGAAATGTGTACATATCTGCCACGCGTGTATTTGGGTAACGTCAGTGCGTGCGTCTCGAACGTTGCAAAACCGCGAAAAGCGAAGCACTTACCTTATCGTAAGTGAGGTAGATTGTAACCTTTCGGTTGTTCTGCTGTTGGTTACCCACCGCGCCCCCGTTGTCCTGTTCGATGCCAGGTATCGGGTCGCCCTCGTGCTGCTGTTCGCGAACGGGAGCTGAGTCGCGAACGTGTGGTACAGGTGGTTGTTGGACACTTACGAGAATCGATAGTTCTTGTTGATCGTCACTATTTATTACGGCAGCGTCGTGACCAATATAGAATAAATCATTGATCTCCCAACCATCTGTTATTGTTCTGTAATTTGGTTCGTAAATAAAACGCAAGCGATCGTTGGCGTACCGTTCGAAAAAAAATATATCCTTGAATACCTGCCAGCCGAAAACACATTCATTCGTGTTGGTTCTGCTTGCGCAAAGCGAGAGGTGGCTTGGGGCGTTGCGCACCGATAATACATTTCTTGTGTCGGTTTTCGAAAAGAGTGTTTTGTCGACTTGCTTGTCTGCCTGAGCGTGCGATTGGGCAACGGTGAGTGTGTACGCAACAAACACTGCAGCAACGCAAAACGTAAGGCGCTTACGTGTTTAAACACGACGCTAAATACCAGGTTGCCTGGCTGGCGATCCACACTTTCCAAGTTTTCGCGTATGCCATTGTCAGCTGCTGCGGTGCCAACGGGACTTGGCTGCCCTCGCGTCTCGTTCGAGTCCAGGTCTGTGACATTTCGTGGCCGCTTCTTGCTTACACTTCCCCCCGCAAAGTTGCCTGCATGGATGCGCGGGGTACACGCCGTTCAACACTGAACGCGTTTACAATATCCCAAAGCAAAAAAAATAAGCTACGTACCCGCAACGTTTGTGGCGTCGAATACAACACCGGTGACAGCACCGGTTTCACCATCGGTTCCCTCACCGTTTTCATCTTCGTTGTCCGCATCGGCGGTCTCCGTAGCGGCGGTCTCGCTAACGGCCCCTTCGGGGGTCCCTTCGGGGGCCCGTTCGGGGGTCCCATCTACGAAAAAATCAACGTCAAGGGTCTGCGGGCCCTGGCTGGCTGGCGGGCCCAGCCTAGCAGGGTTCCCTTCTTTGGCTCCGTCGTCGCTGTCATTATCAGAATCGGACCCGTCGTTGCCGCTACCATCAGAATCGGACGCGTCGCTATTCTGGGTAGCGGTTATGTCAAGGGTCCGCGGGCCCTGGCTGGCTGGCGGGCCCAGCCCAGCAGGGTTCCCTTCTTCGGCTCCGTCGTCGCTGTCATTATCAGAATCGGACCCGTCGTTGCCGCTACCATCAGAATCGGACGCGTCGCTATTCTGGGTAGCGGTTATGTCAAGGGTCTGCGGGCCCTGGCTGGCTGGCGGG
>LGRX02011704.1:0-15124 GCA_001247695.2 Cymbomonas tetramitiformis | reverse complement strand
GGTTCTCGGAAGATACACGGCCCACTTCTAGCCTGTTTGGCTTGCTCATCGGCTCTTGAATTCAGAACGCTCGGCCATTCATTGCTCACGGTGTGTGCCCTCACATGGACCTAGTCCGTCGTGGCCCCCATGTGCTCCCTCTTGTTCAGCAGTTCAGCAGCCAGTTTGTACAAGGAGTACCCATTCATGGTCCTCCACATTCTAGGGTCTATGGTGTTCTGCGAATCGGTGTATATGATGAGATCCTTATCCGGTTTTTGTAGCAGCAGTGCTGACACAACCCCATATGCCTCTGCCCGTGCTATCGATTTCTCCCCTGGTGTGGATGAGCTCATATACGTCCCATTCTCTGTGACCACTGCACTGCCCGTGTATGGATCGTAACTCCCATCTGTAGCCATGTGCCTCTCATCCAACGAGAACAGGTCCATGCGGCCTGTCATAATGCCAGTGTTCGAGAAGTTTGCAGGATTATCCCACATCTTTCCGTGGTATCTCTCCGTTTTGCTCCAAAGCAACCGTGACAACTCCCGCTCGGTCCGGGCCTCCATGCTCACTCCCGAAGAAATCAAGCCTAGGTGTGTCATGTCACGGAATGATGTGTAGTATGACAGGCCCCCCATGTCCGGGGAGTTGAGTATCGTGGCAAACACTCCTCCGCTATGGCCAGCTCTCCCATACAACTCCCCCGACGTGAGGTGGCCATGCGCCTCTAGGAAAGTCTGCAATGATGGCTTATTCTTTATCCCCTTGGTCTGCAACCCTATAAAATTGAGTAGAGTGCAATCCGCCCCCTTGTACCAGTGAGGATTTACGTTAATGTAATGTGAGCTCCTGCGGAGGCCCTCCCCTGCCTCCCTAATGTACTCAGGGTAAAGCCTGCACTTCTTCATTGATGGGATGCGGTTCTCTTTGTTGTCATGAACGCCCCCTCGTAGGGCATTCCATCCGGTTGTCGCTCGCAAGCTCCCTATCGTGTCAATTGTGGTGAGGGAGTAGTAGTTGCTCGGTGAATGTAATGCCTGCAGCAAGTTGTCGAGTTTGGCGGTGTAGTAGATCGCCTCAACATTGTCTTCCCCGAACCCTAATCCCGTGGATTTGTTAAAAACGGCTGCCCTTGGGGTGTTCAACATGCAACTAAGTTTCTTGCTCACCAAAAGCCAAATTTCATGAGCTATCCCTGCGAGTGTGGTGTCATCTGCTTCGCCGTCTCCAGATCTTGGCACTTTTCTCTTGGCCATCCAGTTAGCAGCAAAGAAATATTGGAGAATACTAAGCACGTCAGAATTTAGAATGCGTACTGGTTCCGTCTGCCTAAAGCTTCCCTTGGAGAACTGCTCCATGGCCTTGTTTATCTCCCTGTACACTTTCATATTGTGGTGTTTCCATGTTTCTGCGGGGCTTGCATCTCCAACCGTGATGAGGTACCCCAAATATTCCAGGGGGACTGAGTTTGGCCGATGTGGGACTAAGCATACGGCCCCCGTATGGTCTCTGATCCGAACTTCCGGGGGAGTCCCTTCATAGGGCAAGTATGACGTGTAGCGGCACTTTGATGGGCTAAGGTGAAGGCCCACCATTTGCAGGAAAGTTGAGAACGAGTTCACCATGTCCACGAATTCCTCCGGGTTGTCACTGATGATGAGGTTGTCGTCGGCGAATGCACAACCCGGGATGTTAAGGGTGGTGCCCCTTCCGTTCGTGTTCTCTTGTGCCTTCTGGATTATCACGTAGTTCATCTCCCATTTGTAACCCTTGCTGGAGTGTTCGATATATTTGAGGAAAATGTCATAAACCATATTAAACCTCAAGGGGGACAACGCGCACCCTTGTTTACACCCTTGCTCAATCGGAAAGAGTTCTGTGTAGCCCACTGGGGATCTCACTGTGCATTCGAAACCCGTTTGTAGGTTATGGATTAAGTCCATAACGTTCTCGTCGAAGCCCATGCGATCGCAGCGAGTTGATAAACGCCCCAAAGTCCACTGTGTCAAAAGCTTTTCTTACGTCAGTCGATAAGACAAATAATGACTTGCCCGTTCGTTGAGCGTGTTTCACCACGTTATTGAAAACGTTTACTTGAGTGAGGCAGTTAAAGTTTGCTCTGCCTGAGGCTTGCGCGTGCGTGATGCCGTCGGCATCGGATATCATGGACGGCATCCGGTTGTTGATGATCTTAGTGATGAGCTTATAGATGATAGGAAGCAAGGTGATACCTCTGTAGTTCCCCAGGTCCCTACTATCTCCTTTCTTAAAGAGTGGAACAATCACTCCTCGCATAAGCTGATCCGGAAATATTCGGGTCGTGAGGACGGCTTTAATTAAACCCAGTGTAACAAACGCCGGCTTCTCATGGTACCGGAGCCGGGTTTGTACAGCTAGTGACAGGCGTGACAGTTATGGCGAGTGTGACAGACCTCGCGCGGGATGACTGCTCGAGAGTAACAGACTTGGTGAAGAAGATATGGTCACTGTCAGATGAACGCGAAGTGATAAGAAGATATGACAGTTACAATGTTGCCACTGACGTGTCAGTCAGAAGTAAGGTGGGCATAATACCGGTATTTTGAAACTAGGGTGTGGTAATACCGGGTATAATACCGGTATTACTTTCGGTGGTATTACCAAAGTTATACCGTCAGCAAGGCATGAGCCAATATTCATTTACGCCATCAGATATCGACTATAGATAGCTCCCCATGTAGCCACGGCTCACCCGCATGATGTTTGGTGGGTTATAGTGGAAGATATATACCACTATCGCGCTCAAAAGAGGTGGCATGAATCCGGAACCGACAGCAGCAGCAGAATTTTGGAATATTTATTAGGCGCGGGGCGCGGAGATGTTATTACTCACCGCAGATATCATTATTAATCACAACAGATATTATTATTCATCACAACAGATATCATTACTCACCGCAGATATCATTATTAATCACAACCGATATCATTATTAATCACAGCAGATATCATTATTCATCACAGCAGATATCATTACTCACCGCAAATATCATTATTAATCACAACAGACGTCATATCAGATATCGTAATGACATGAGAAAATAATACCGAAAATAAGGCTAGTATGTGTATTCACTTCAATCAACCTTGCGCACATATGCCCAAGCGCCTACACGCTGCAATTCCAAGCTATCCTTGTCCAAATTAGCCTCAAGTGATAACTTAGAGCCTCTTCATAAACATTGTCAAGGGTGGTTGTGCGAAGCGTGTTTTTGCAAGGCGGCCACGCCATATATCCTGGACATAAGGCTTTTATAAACGCCCGAAAAAAAACGGTGTCGACCACGTGAAAAGGAATCCGGCACGCAAAGAACAACGTGCCAAGCAAGAAAGTAAGCGCTGCCGCCTGCGCTCTTGAAACTGAGCTCATTCCAAAATCTTTCAAAACAGACTGACGTTCGCGGCGTGAGGCAGCTGTGGGATCGTGCTCTTCGACAACTGCCTCCTCAGCAGCAGCCAAACCAACCTCGTCAGATGTTTCTTGCTGCTTGCGCTTACAAAGAATTGGCGTCGCCACTCCTTGCATATTTCTGCAATGGATGATTCCGTGAGCTTCAACTTCTCTTATTCAGGAACGTTGGGACTATCGATTACTTTCTTCAAAAACTTGCCCGGGTTGATCTGACCGTAAGCGACGTTGGTTTTGATAGAAGAATCGTGCTTGCAAGTGAGCGTCGTACGAACGTTAACCTTACAGGTTTTTACTGCGTCGAGCTAGAGCCTAAGTTCTGGCGTGTCGTGAAACAAAGATAGGAGGGTAAGGTGCTGCTTCCCGAAGCCACTTTGTCCACGGTAAGGAGCACGGAGAGCTCTGTAGACTTCCTCTGGAACTTTGTGCCGTGTCCCACTCGGATCGGGCCATGACAATTCTTCGACTGCTGGATCATCCGCGTCCCCACAGTCGGGTGCCATGTTGATGTAGATTTCGGTCTATAAAAATTTATTTTACGTGCTCTTGAAACTGATTTTTTCCTTTGGGTGGATGGGTTTCAGCTTCGGTTAGGCTGAGCACTGCGTGGCGGTCGGTGGGTGTCCGCCGACTTGCGTGTCTCATTTCGAATCCGCGGAAATATGGCCAAACTGGTATTATCGAGGGGGTAATCGGTATTTTACCATGGTAATACCAGGATACCGTGGTAAAATACCGGTAAAAGCTTAAGTATGGGAGGTATTGTGATTTCAGGGGTTGGTATTACCGGGTAAAATACCGGTATTACCCATACCGGTATTATACCATTTTTAATACCTGCCCACCTTAGTCAGAAGATGGGGAACGGTAACATCATTAAAGCTGGCATAGAATAGTGACATTCTATTGGCAGATGAAGATTTTAGGGCGGAAGCCTGTTACAGTTTTTGCAGATGTGACAATGACTTGAGAATAAGTAAGCTCTGACCGCAGGTCAGGACTAGTGGACTCATTATTGTTTTGCCTTCGCAAGTGCTAGGTGGCTGTTCGCGTGCCAAGTGCTGGACTGCTAAGACAGATCTGCTCACAGTTTTGTACAATAATTCGTACTTTTGGTTATTTTGTTGATCTTTTGATGAATATGTTATACTGCTGTTTTTATCTTTTTACAAAACAGTAATGTCCTGCGCGGAGCGCCTTTTTTTCGATACGAATTCAGAAGTGAGAGGCTCTTTGGCGACAAGTAGACAGCGGTTGAGAACAGCGGATTCGGGAGACTGGCGACTCCAGGGACACCCTCGTTGTACTGGCGCACCCTTTTTCCTTTTTTATATTTGGCGGTGCCTACACGGAAAAGGCTCCTGGTGGTGGTGACAGCGAATCAGCAGTTGATTACTATCTTAATGAGCGGTTCCTTATCTTGCGTTACCTTTAGCCTGGCCACCTTGTCTGACAGTGAATCCAGGGACACCCATGGTGTACTGGCCTAACTTTAAGCAGGTGTGTCACTAGAAGGTAATTAGCAGCGGCATCAGCCTGGACAGCGGCGGCGACAGCGAATCAGCAGCTAATTACTATCCTAATGAGTGGTTTCTTATCCTGCGGTTCCTCTAGCTTGGCCACCTTGTCTGACAGTGAATCCAGGGACACCCACGGTGTACTGGCCTAGCTCTAAGCAGGTGTGTCACTAGAAGGTAATTAGCAGCGGCATCAGCCTGGAAGGCAGCGAGTGAGTCAACTTTACATATTATGTACACAGCAAGGACTGCTCTGGCAACGGTGTCTAGTGAATCCAGGGGTACTCTGTACACTGGCTCAGCTTAGAACGCCGCTGGTTATCTTGGAAACACCTGTGGAATAGCGTTTGACACTTTCTCTGTCCTCTTACGGCTCTTGGCAACTTTTGGCTTGCGGTGAGGCACTTATGATACCTTTCACCTTCTTGCTGAGCAGTGGCTTCGCGAATCCAGGGGTGCTCAGCACACTGGCTTAGCTTGAGCTCTGCATAGTGACTTTTACTCCTGGTTATCTTGGTTAGCAACGAGCCTTTATGACAACTGTTGTGCTCTTGATGAGCAGTGGCTTCGCGAATCCAGGGGTGCTCAGCACACTGGCTTAGCTTGAGCTCTGCATAGTGACTTTTACTCCTGGTTATCTTGGCTAGCAACGAGCTCTTATGACAACTGTTGTGCTCTTGATGAGCAGTGGCTTCGCGAATCCAGGGGTGCTCAGCACACTGGCTTAGCTTGAGCTCTGTCTGCGTAGTGACTTTTACTCCTGGTATCTTGGCTAGCAACGAGCTCTTATGACAACTTCTGTGCTCCTGATGAGCAGTGGCTTCGCGAATCCAGGGGTGCTCAGCACACTGGCTTAGCCTCAGACCCTTTTGTACGGATATCCTGCATTCACCGCTGATTTGGAGTATCAAGGCATACTTATTGCGTTCTTGCAGCTGAACTGTGACGAGCGACCACTGCAGCCAGAGTGTGCTCAGCACGCTAGTTTGACTTGGCTTATTGTGGCTGGGTGTCTGAGCCTGGTTGGTGGTGGAGAGCTTGGGCATTCGCTTCGCATCCCCACAAGGGACGGTGCTGGGGACTCTTTGTCACTTTGACCTTGGTCCATCAACGCCTGTCACGCTGGTCACACGCGTCACACCCTTCTTCTTGTTCAGAACGGTGTGAATCCAGGGGCACTCTGTGCACTGGCCTAAACCAGCCTGAATTCAGCCTACATTCTACTTGTAAACGAGCTTCACGCTGGGAGAAGGCACACCTCTTTTGCCCCACTTGTCGCGTATTGAAGTAGCACTTGACCACGGAGGGTGAGACAGAGTTGAGCGCCGCCGCTGTCCAGTCCGCAGAACGGGAGGCACGGCGATTGGCTCGGGAGAGGAGCACTCAGAGGCGAATCAGTGGCTATATGAGCACAGAGGGATCGGCCCCAGAAACCAGTCCCCCAACACCAGTATCAGCAGCAGCAGCAAGCGCGGCGCTCAGAGGCGTGCCAGCTTCAGTGCCCCCAGCCAACAACCTTCTGTTTGCACTCGATAGCTTAGAGGATATGGATCATCCTGACAAAGACAGTGATGGCCTTGACAAGATTGACTCAAAGCTTTGTTACACTGGTGGCAAGAATGCGGATAGAGCAGCGTTCATCAGGCGTTTTGTGGAGTTGGTGGGAAGAGTACAGCGAGCCCATGAGTCGAAGATACGTAGGCAGATGAGGTCAGCAGCTTTCCAGGGTCTCAGCGCAGAAGCGAAGCAGGCTCTCAAGAATTCTCAGCCAGACTACAGATCAGTATGGGATCTCCTGCCCTCTATTTTGGCAGGAGAGGATCATGCCACCTCGATCGCTTATGAGTGGTGGTGCGCTGCGTATGTGAAGAATGGCATGGCATCATGGCTTCCCACGCATTTCACATCCTGAAGGATATTTTCAGGGCTCTGTGCGTTGTGCACTACCCCCTTTCCATGAGATGAAGCCAGGGGAGACATGGGCAGTCTGCAGAGAGTTTGTGAGATATATAGCTACGGGTATATATCGGGTTACAGTCAGAATGCTTTCACTTTCGGTGTTTGCATAAGTCAGAATAAACATAAGATAGTCTCGGCTTTATGCCGGAAACCCTAAACCTGTGACACCCGTACTGTACGGAGTACTAGTACAGATAACAGGAAGTGACACACGGTGTGTCACATCCAGCACACCACCCTGGACTATTACGGAGGAAGAGTTAGGGTGGAGCAGGGTTGTTGCAGTTAGAAAACACACCATCTCAAGCGGTGGAAACAATTCTAGAGGGGGCCTGTGCTCTTGGCCAGGGCGGTCCCAAATCTCTAGCTAGCCGTGCACACAGGGAGGCATCTTGGCCTTGAAGCTGATCTAGCAAGGCTACTAGCAGTCACAGAGCAACTCTAGCCACTTTGAAAGTGGTCCACAAAGTAGAGTTCACTGTAGAAGTTGCCGTTGTCAATCTCAAAGCCCAGATTGAAGATGTCAAAAGTGTCAAAGTCCAAAGAACCAGAGTCCAGATTGAAGTTGTCGTCGGGGTCAGCGGGTCCAGAGTCCAGAAAGGCGGAGTCACGGAAGAAGTCCATTGCGCAATTCTTATAATTGAAGTACTGCCCGGACACCACCGCCCGTGGAGCAATCTCCGCGCCACAAAGTGCAGAGGCGGTGACGGTGTCGAGCAAAGCCATGCTCACACACATGAACAGAGCCGGCAGTGCTGCTGCCGTGAGGAGACTGCCAATTGACGGTGTTCGGACACCACCAACCCGTGGAGCGGGTGGCGGTGTGTCCACATGCAATTCCTCGTCGTCAGACTCCGAGTCAGCCACGCTAGCGGAATCATGCGTGGAAGAAATGTACGGAGGCAGGGGGCTGAAGGATTGAATTGAAACCTGTGGCTCGGGCTCGAAGAAGCCCAATTTCACAGACATGCCGTCCATAAAGGACTGCTCGAAGGGGGGTTCGTCGTTGACGAACTGCTTCGGGAAGATTAGCGCGCCCTCGTCGGTCCCGGTTGCCACCTGCGGCTCAGGCTCTGCGATGCTCTTGTCGATCACGGCGGGCGTGTCCGTGCCGAAATGAACCATGGGAAAATGCTGCGGAGCCGACTCAGCACCACCGGCTACCTGCTTTAGCTCACGGAGAGCCGTGCGCGCCTCGTGCACGCGGGTAGCAAGGAGAGAGGGCGGAGAAGGCTTTAAGCCCGCGTACTGTGCCCGACACATGGCACCTGTGGGAGGGAACAAATGACCATCTAGGACATATCGTCGCATAATGCCATTTCTATGAATCAAATGCATTTTTTAAATACGATTTCATATGGGGACGGCTGTGTTGCAACTTTTGCATGTTGTGGAATTTTTATGTGCGGCTTCTGACTGCACATATCTGCGATTTTGTGAAAAATATAGCCGTTGGCCACTCAAAACTAAAATTAGCAAAATCCGTCAACATATTGGCAAATTTTTATCAGTATTTCATGTAATCGTTTAACCAGTCGAAACTTTAAGATTTGCATGTTACAGAATTTTCGTAAAGTGATTAAATCGTGTGTAAATGGCGGTCAAAGGCAAAAGTCAACGAAAAACTAGCCGTTGGGGGAATTTCTAGATGGTCATTTTACCCCCCCTCTAGGTGCCATGTGGAAGGCCAATGTTGATGTCGTCCGCGAAGGTGAAGGGCTCTTCGTCGTGACGAACAACAGGCTGATCATGCTGTCCACAAAGCCGAGCGAAGGTGGCGTCGTCCTGAGCGTCGAAGGCGGTCTGGAACGCGGAGACGATCTCGTCGTTCTCGTCGGCAGCCACCAAGTCGCACTCCGCGCATGCCATGTCGTCCGTGGGGCAACTCGCGGTGTCGTGGTAGTGTCCAGGAGGACAACGCGCGCACTCAGGGACGAAGGCGGAGGAGGCTACGTGGAAGGAGATGTTGTGGGCGGAGTTCTTCTTGTAGTGTTGCTGACTCCAATTCCCGTCGGTCTTGAGCGGGCTCGCGGCGAAGCGGAAGCTCTTCCGCGCGCCATAGCCCCCAACACGATTGCTCCGTCCATGGAACTTCCCATCGTCCCTCCTGTTGCGCTCATCCCGCCAACGTGAGGGCGGAAAGGAGACACCCCGCTTACCGTCAGGCTGCTGGCGGTGGCGGTGAGAGTCAGCGAATCCAGAGAGAGGCTCGTCGTCCTTCGCGATTGAGTCCTTTAGCGTCACGAGGGTAGAGGTGGCGGCCTCCAACTGCTTCTCGAACTCCATGATGAGGCTCTTAACGTCAATCCCACCAGAGTAAAGCATAGTTGGGGAAGTCGGAGGTGACGTCTTAGGCTGCTTCGCGCGGCCAACACCGTTCTCGCTCTCCCAAATCTCGAGGATGTGGGCGTAGATGTCCTCGAGGTCGACTTTGGCCAAGTCCACGTCGAGTCGAAGCGGCGTGGTGACCTTGTCGTACATGATGGGGTCGAGGGACGCGAGCAGCTGCTTCTTGGCCATCATGTCGTCGAGCGGACCAGAGGGCGAGTTGCGGATAGCCGTTAGGCAGGCGTCGAAGTCTTGGATTAACGGATCGGGGTCGAGCTTGGAGTCGAAGTAGATGGCACACAACTCCTCGTAGTTCCCAAGGGGTCGAAGAACTCGAGGAAGCAGCCTCTTCGTGACCTCAAGTAAAGCTCGCTTCCCATCTCGCGGTGAAGCACGTCCAGAAGCGTCCACCCAACGTCTTGCGGGTGAGTGAGGCCTCGTCAAAGACGTCAACGTCGTGAAGAGGATGGCGTTGTAGACGTTGTTGACCTCCTTGGTGGCGTCCGCCAAGTCGAAGAGGGTGTCGTTGGCGGTGTCCTTCAGCTCAAATGCCGACTGCAAAGATGTCACCAACGACGTCCACAAAACATTGCGATCCGATTCGTCACCTCGGAATGACGCCTCCTTGGAGCCAAGAGCGTCTCGAGATGTTCTCTTGATTAAATCCACGTCCCATGATGAATTTTGAACGGCCACAGCACGTGTCCGCTCAGGGGCCGTCAAATTAGCCGCTGGAGATGCAGGTGTCGGCCGATAGCGCATCCCAACGTCTCGGGAAAAAATTGTGTCTAGCCGAATCCGGTTGTGAGCCCCCATGGGAGGCGTAGCTTGCGAAGAAATACTCATGATAAAAATCCTATAGGTGGGTACGTCGGGGTAAGGTGGCGATGGCGCGGAGAGGAGGAACTCGCGGAAATGGTGATGGCAAAAGCAGTCAAAACGTCCGTAACTGCGAAATCCCAATTGTAGAAATGCGGAAGTCAAAGAACACGTTGCGCAAGAAGTCCGCGACAAGGAGTGATCAATTCCAGTCAAAACGAAAATCCCGTGGACATCCAGAAAATCACGTAGGGTACGCTGCAGCGATAAACACAATTACTCCGTAACGACGCGTGCCTCAACCGCGAGCCCTCATAGCGCAACCATCAAATGGGACCCCCAACGCCCCACCAAGCGGAGGCGCTTAGCCAATCATGCTACCAAAAGTAGTGGAAGGTGCCTGGCGCACCATAACCTGTGAGATATATAGCTACGGGTATATATCGGGTTACAGTCAGAATGCTTTCACTTTCGGTGTTAGCATAAGTCAGAATAAACATAAGATAGTCTCGGCTTTATGCCGGAAACCCTAAACCTGTGACACCCGTACTGTACGGAGTACTAGTACAGATAACAGGAAGTGACACACGGTGTGTCTCATCCAGCAGAGTTTAAGGATGGTGATGCTGATGGTGAAGTGTCTAGAGAATGGGAAGAGGTGGGAACCTCGACCAGGGGCCTCACAGGCGTGGATGGTACTGAAAATGCTCATTATTTCTGCTGGGCTCTGAGGGCTTTCGTTGCAGAACTTGAGGCCAAGTTTCTGATGAAGGGCACCAAGGAGAAGGAGGACCTGCTGGTGGCCAAGTCGAGCAAGATGGCCTCGCGTATGTGAAGAGCTGCAGGCGCAGGGAGTCCGCGCTGAACGCTGGCAAGAAGGTGGAGGACGTCATCGTTAGGCAGGACATCGAGGAGTGCGTCAAGGGGCTGGTGCGCATCAAAGAGTACAAGGAGCGCGTTTCAGAGCAACTGAGAGTCAGCCACCCCGCCCCCAGCAAGGTCACGTGGGAGGACCTGGAGATCATCGTGGAGGTCCAGGACAAGCTGGAGAATGACGCGGAAGCTTGGGCGCCGACTCTCCAGCAGGAGCTCACGCGCAGGTCACGCTGCGTCTACTCCTGCTACGAGGCCAGGCAGCTGGGACTTGACCTCCCCGAGCTGGTGACTACCGAGGCCCTCAGATGTGCCCTCGAATTTAAGCCCTCACCTTGCCCCCCCCCCCCAACAACCACCCCAAATACTTTATTTCGGCAACCCTCTAGCATCTTGGGATGCTTTACACGCCGCTTGAATCGAAGTGATTCGGCCTATGCGGCCAGATTAGTCACCTCAACCAATCAGCCCCAGCCCCCCCCTACGGGGCCACTTTCGACAACCTTATATAACACCATTTTGCACTAAAATTAGGGCGGCACAGGGCAAGCCCTTGCTCCCAAATTCACTCCACACCTCCCACCTTATGTCCTTCGCAAGTGGGCACCTGCCCCCTGCCATCTACGTCGCGTTAGAGCCCGCCACAAGCAGTGAACTCGGTGGTACCGACCTGCCCACACCCGTGTGGGGGCTAACCGTCATAGAGATATCGTTCCCCAGCCCCTCCCCCAAATATGGCGGATCCACGGGGTTCCAAGCCCCCCCAGGGGTCGAGTGAACCTTTGGGACATGTTTTACATCATTTGTGATGCACATGCCGCTAGGATTCCCACTTTCAATCCGGAGTTGATATCTCTATGACGTTCGGGTTTTTGGCAGCCTTGGTACCATTCACGCGTGACACCGAGGCCCTCAGATGTGCCCTCAAATTTAAGCTCTCACCCCCCAACAACCACCCCAAATACTTTATTTCGGCAACCCTCTATCTTGGGATGCTTTACGCCCTTGAATCGAAGTGATTCGGCCTATGCGGCCGGCTTAGTCACTTCAACCAATCGGCCCTAGCCCCCATACAGGGCCACTTTCGACAACCTTATATAACACCATTTTGCACTAAAAGTAGGGCGGCACAGGGCAAGCCCTTGCTCCCAAATTCACTCCACACCTCCCACCTTATGTCCTTCGCAAGTGGGCACCTGCCCCTTGCCATCAACGTCGCGCTAGAGCCCGCCACAAGCAGTGAACTCGGTGGTACCGACCTGCCCACACCCGTGTGGGGGCTAACCGTCATAGAGTTATGATGGATGATTGTGTCACACGATATCTGCTTTCAACATGATGTTTTATGTGTTCTACAACATCGTGAGTAAAAAGAAGTTGACAGTGACACAACAATTTTCTTAATTGTACCTACAGTTTGGGTATGTATCTTTGAGTATACTTATCACATGAATAAAAGCAATATATCAAATTGTCGGGTTTAAAGTCTACTTTCCAAAACACTAAACAGAATTGCAATGCGATATCTGATGCGACGGGGATGAACCCAAACCCAAACCCTATCATAATCGGGCTAAGAAAACAAAAAATCCTTCCGCAGCTTAGGGGTTAAGTGCATACTGCTTGATACTTCCTACTCGTACCTAGTTGAAATGTCACTGTGCTTGCGCTAGCTATTACAGTTTTAGTATCATTTCTGGATCTCGAACTCTGTTCGCACTCCACATTGCTAAGTGCGTGCAGGACCCTTTATCTATTCTCATAACCGACTTTGCGAGCCTGGCAGCGAAGCAGCGGCTGTCGGTCGTGCATCGTAAGGGTTGCGGAACGTCACCGTCTGTTATGCCAACGTACAGCGGTCGTCTCATGACATTGTGGCGCGAAAATTTCACTTGTTCTAGGATATGGGAGCTTGGTGCTGTATGCAACAGTTTGTAGAACCCACGCATGCACGTTCAAAACCGCCCGAAGTGTGGCTTGCAATCGCTCGAGAACGCCTGAAAGATGGACAGAATTGGTGAACACGTCGACGCTCACACGCGCTCGGAGGTCACAGCAGCCGAAAAGGTGGAGCGTTCGCTTGAAGTGAGCCGCGACGGTGACGGTGTAGAACTTCCCTCAGGCCTGAAATCTTTTCTCGGTGAGGGTCACCCGAGTCGTGCCCTCTCTCTTCCGCTCACTTTATTCCGCGTCTCTAACCCATGAATAGTCACGCCCCCGGACATAGGATCGGCGAGAAAGCGCTGGGTTAACGTGTTGCACAAAGTCCAAGAACAAGGAGATCACGCCAGCAGCATCCCCGCTGACGTCCCCTTTCACGCCAATCCTTTGCTTGGTGAGAGCTCGTTGTGAACCCTTGTTCCATCGTCGTTCAGCCTGAGAAGCACGTCTTGCCTTCATATTTATTCGAAGTGCTTGGCGGTTCTGATGGATGATCTTAAACAAATGGCGCTCGCAAAGGTGTTGATGCAGAATCACCGCGGCCCCTCGACACAGTCGCAGCCCCACTTCTACCTGAAGGCCCGACGCACTACTCGTTGCCAGTGTTGCGGCTCAACGGCTTCATTTTCCCGTTTCATCAGGCAAGACCCGATATCATCGCATTGATCCGTGAGCGCGCAGTGTATCGTTCTGCACTCGAAGGTTTCAGCGGCCCAGGATGCCAGAGGTGGCCCCGGCTTAGAGAGCAGGGATGGCTTTACGCCGCCTGGGGCTGCGACGGGAGCGCTACAAGCGATGGCTGTTGCTGCGACTCGAGTTCGGCAAGAGATGGTTGGAGCAGCGAAAGGAGGGCGGCGAGAGATCGCTAGGCCCTGAAGGGGGCATCGAGGGATGCCCGAGGCTGCGAAAGGAACGGACGAGATATGCGACAAGACTGCGACGAGAGCTGCCCGATTCTGTGAAAGGAGTGCAAGGAGAAACGGCTGGGGTTATGGCAGGCAGGTGACGAGGCACTGCTGGGGCTATAACAGGATGGTGACGAGGCACTGCTGGGCTATAACAGGATGGTGACGAGGCACTGCTGGGGCTATAACAGGATGGTGACGAGGCACTGCTGGGGCTATGGCAGGAGGGTGACGAGGCACTGCTGGGGCTATGGCAGGATGGTGACGAGGCACTGCTGGGGCTATAACAGGAGGGTGACGAGGCACTGCTGGGGCTATGGCAGGAGGGTGACGAGGCACTGCTGGGGCTATGGCAGGAGGGTGACGAGGCACTGCTGGGGCTATGGCAGGAAGGTGACGAGGCACTGCTGGTGCTATGGCAGGAGGGTGACGAGGCACTGCTGGGGCTATGGCAGGAAGGTGACGAGGCACTGCTGGGTTTTGAGTTGCAATCGTGGACTGCTCACCGTCTGCACCACGTCAAAGCCTGCGCGCATAACGCGAAGCGGAAGATATACAGTGGGGTGCGCGACTCGCCAGGGCCGAGGCCTACCCCCTCCCACCCCCTCTCGGCGCCTCCGCCGCAGACTCTAGGTTTCCCGCCTCGGTGCCCTGGGCCTGCCCTGTGTGCTGCTTCCAGCTTCGTGCACTCGTACATCGCAGGCTTCTGGGCGCAGTGGCAGTGCCACGTGTGCCGCTGCTGAACCGAGCTCCAGCCGTCTTCGGCTGCAGGTGGGGGTGCACTGCGTGCCGGTGTCGGTGGAGCAGTCACCTTGGGATGTACCTTTCGGAACGAGCTACAAACCTGAGGTGTATTCAAGTCCGAAACCGCGGTTGAGGAGTGACCCAGCGGACATCGAGTACAAGGTATTCTGTCACCTGCAACATTCTCACGTGCACGACTTGCTCGGCGTGTGTCTTTGGGACGCGGCCTTGGCGCGCTTTTCCGAGGGTGGGGCACAGTAGAAGGAGATCCGAGGGGACACCATTCTGTGACTGGGACACTGTGGGCAAGAGGTCCAGTATGCAGAGGTGGTGGAGAGGTGGAACTCTTCAATCTAGGGTGTAGAGGTGGCGGGTCCGAGGTTGGGTTGTCTGCCGATTGGATGGTGGATCTCTGACGACATTCTCCGTCCACGGGACGATGGCATAGGGGTCGGAGCCTGGGCGACACATTATAAGGATGATATGCCTTCAGGGGGGCTGAACCGAGAAGACATGGTATGACGGGGGGATTATATCAAGGAGACATGGTGTGAGGGGGTCCCATGCCCGGGCGATATAATGTGAGGGGGACTAGTGCCCGGGCG
>LGRX02011703.1:0-34621 GCA_001247695.2 Cymbomonas tetramitiformis | reverse complement strand
CCGGCCTAGGGGTGGCGGTGGCCAGTACATCCCCTCTATATACAGGTGGGCCGCTCCGGCCTAGGGGTGGCGGGGGCCAGTACATCCCCTCCGTGTACAGGTGGGCCGCTCCAGCCTAGGGGTGGCGGGGGCCAGTGCATCATTTAGCATTCTATACAGGGTAGTTTGCAAAAGCGAGCGTAAACTTTCATGCACAAATGATAAAGCAGTTCGCAGTTTTAAATGCCGCGAACTCTATCGCCCAATTATTACTGATTGAGCGAACTAAGTGAAAGTTCACGAACTTAAGTCTACATGTCACTGCCAGTTCATACCGACTACAGTGGCATGACTAAGATGGGCCAATGGACTGTTACGCACTGTCTTGCCGATGGTCATCTCTGATCCAACGGCTACGATTAGTTCAGCAGATCTACAGATCTAGATCTAAGGGTATCTTAGGGTTTCTTCAGGGTTTGAGCAATCTGACTGTTGTACAAGGCCTAGACAGTCATGCTTTACACCAAACTGATCAGCAGGTACTGCAGATTCCAATACCCCTTGTAAAGGGTGATTGTCAAGCTATCTCATTGCCAATTTTTGGGGATGGTGCCCCTTCAGTCTGTCACACCTAGTCTTAGGGATGATGCCCCTCCAGCTCCAATGATATGGGGATGCCCCGTCAATCCTCATTGATCATCACGGGGTAGGCCCATGACACCAAGTCTTTCTCTGTGCACTCGAAAGATTGGTAGTGCAAGCGGTTTTGTCATGATGTCGGAAGTGTTGTCCGTTGTTCCAGTATATTGACCTTCTGTCTCCTTGGCCTTGATCAGCTCTCGGATATACATGTTCCTCACCTCGATGTGCTTTGACCAGGAGTTGTTCACGTAGTCAGAGACAAGGCGGATGGCTCCCTGGTTGTCACGGTACATGGGCACTGGCTTGTATATGCTTACCAGTGAGTCCAGCACATTGATTTCTCTTTTGCTCGAATCCTCATTTGCCAAAGGCAGGCACTGCAATACATTTCATTGAAATGATTTTGTAAAGTGTTTAAAATGCATTTTGTGCTTTTTACATGCTTTCTAAATTCATGTTTTTGATGAGATGTCCAGACTGTCTGTGCACGTCACCAAAAGGAAAGAGTCCTCTGGGTCGGGAGCGGTGGGAAGAGCAAAAGGAACAGAGCTGAACAGGCGTGTCGCTTCGTGGCTACTTGTACATCCTGTTTGTGTCACGGAGCTACATGTGTCATTCGGCTCTACTGCAGCAGGAGTCACGGATTCTGAAAGTCTGAAACCACAAAAATTCTGTTGCACTCCAATTTGAACATTTCTCTTTTGCTCGAATCCTCATTTGCCATGAAACCAAAGATGAAACTGTGAGGCACACACAAGAAATCTGATCTCTGTCACTGTGACCATGTTAACCAAGCGAAGTAGTAGTCCATGTCTGTGTCCCTCAGAGCTGTCGGGTCGATGTAGTGTTGCACTGCCGAAGAGAACTGTGACCAGCCTCCCAGGAAGCACACTTTCTCCATTGTAACACCCACAGCTCGAGCACACGTCGTGGCACCCTTCCGGGTGCTGTGTGCAGAAAAGTGACCTCCTTCAGGAGGTCTGCAGTCCAGCTCGCTGAGAGCTAGACCAATCCAGTCGTTTGCCACGGAAGCCTTGAAGTTCTTCGGGTCCTCGGGTAGCAGCCAGTAGCCGTCAGGTTGAGTCTTCGCAGAAATGCTCCAAGCTGTGTCACGGTAGAACTCCCAGTGCTCGATCAGCTCCTTCAACAGAGCCACCCCCTTCCAGGGGATCGTAAGGCGTCGCTTCACTCGATGGTGTCGCCGTCCCTTCTCCTTCAGCAGCACCACTGAGAACTCATCGTCGCCACAATGAACGTGCTGCCGTGACAACGAGGTCCCCGTGTCCGGTCTGCCGAAGGTCACGAAGGCCACCACCACGTAGGTAAAGGCTCGCAGTAGCTGCAGCTCCTCAGGCGATCTCGGATTTAACTTCAGCGCTGCTTCGTGCACCCGTCGTACGTGTGCTGCTGGCAGCCACGTCCGCTGGGTCTCGATGTTCTCCTCCTGCACGGCCAGCTCCGCCTGGATGGTCGCCATCCCCTTCACAGCTCGGGTCACAGAGCGCCCCTTCGCCGGTCCAGGGTGACCAAGGTCCTCGTGGTAGTTGTTGATGGCGGACAGGTACGGCTGTAATGATGCCGACTGGATGTTCCCGTCCTCCAACAGAGAGGCGATGTACAGCATTGCCTCCGACGCTGGCATCCACGGCCGTTGGTGCAGCTCACAAAATAAAATGAATCGCCGCGCCTTCGGTCCGTAGTTGTCCTTCGTCGTGTCCAGCAGTGCCTTTTGCTGCATCGACACCGCCAGTTCGGTGAGCCGGGAAGGTCCCAACTCACCCCTCCACCGCTCACAAAGTGAGCGCGTGAGGAAATTTTGTACAGCACCACCGCGCTTGTACTCTTCGTAGTTGCCTCCGCTGCTCCGCTCGGTGTTCTCGCCGTCCGCGTCTGTTGTCTCGTCCGTGCTGTTGATGATTTTGAAGTTCTCTTCGGACAAGTCTAGCGTCTCCTCGTCGCCGTCGTCGTACAGCACGTGCGCCTTCCCGTCCTCGTTGAGGCCCGTCCTTAAATCTGGTTTGGAGATTACGGCCGTCGCGTCGCGTCGCGTCGCGTCTGACCAGATTTAAGGATGAAGAAATCGGCGTACTGCGACGGTGTGCACGACGGCCCATGCCTACGTGGCTCCACATGCTTGACGTAATAAAGTCAAAGAATCCTTGAAGGAAATTTTCCACGGCTGGAGGTTTCCAAAGAGGCCTTTCGCGGGAGGAATGTCCTCTCGAAGGCGTCGCACCTGCCTACGTGGAGCGTACACTTGCGTCGCATATCCAAGGAGCGTCCATTTATTTTATCTCCGATTTGATCTGACGAACAGTTTTCAAATTTTGCCTACGTGGAACCAAAAAACGCGACGCAAGAGCGTCGCGTCGCGTAAATGTTGGACAAAACATCTCTGCGTATCTAGATAGCGTGTTACGCAAAAGATGTTTGTCCAAACATCTCCGCGACGCGACGCTCTTGCGTAACTTTTGCGTAGCGTTTTACAGTTTTCCAACCAATCAAATCGCTGCGATCAAAAGTTACGCGACGCGACGAAATTTCATTTTACCCAAACCAGATTTAAGGACGGGACTGAACTCCTTCACCACACCCGGGTAGAAGCAGTCATCGTCCTCCCAGAACACCTCGATTTTCGTACCCACGGTCACCTTGCTTGCTGTCGTACTCGTAGCAGAGCTTCTTCGTACTTTAGCAGCGTAGTAACTCACGGGCGCGCCTCGATGAAGAACATCACAGCGTCCCATTTTGAGGGCCCGAGCAGCTCGGACCCTCCCAGCCTGCTCGGAGTGAACAGGTCCCTGCGCCGTGGCATGATCACCACCTCGGTGGCCAGGGCTTCCAGCTCCCTGAACCAGGACTGTCCCGGCCAGTACGGAGCCACCACCGTAGCAGCGGCCCCCTCCTCCCGCAGCTTGTGCGCCACCTCGTCCAGCAGCGCCCACGGGGGGTTCACCCAATTGTTCTCCCCCCGCCAGTCGTACGTCAGAGAGTCCACACCTTCGCACTTCGGGTCTTTCCACGCAGCGTAGTACCGAGGAAGCTGCGCGGAGATCTCGGAAGCGAACCGGTCGACTGTGTAGGGCCCCCACGAACCAGTCCCGATTCAGCCTCCAGTCGTCCAAATCCTCGCAACGCGAAAGGTTGTCGGCCCAAACGTTGGCCTCGCTGCGGATGTACCGAGCCTGCAACTCGATGTCGTGCAGATCCAGTAGCAGCCAGAGTCTCCTCATTCTCCTCATCAGGTCCGGGTTTCTGGAGGTGAAGTGTGACAGCATCGCCACCACCGCCTGGTTGTCGCAGTAGAGTCGTACGACCTTGCCCTCCAGCTCCTGCAGGAACGCCTGTACGGTCTTGTACACGGCCTCCAGCTCCAGGTGTGTAATGTGCCAGCAGCGCATCTCGTCTGGCCAGAAACCTCGCGCGGGGAACTTCAGGTTCAGCACTCCTCCCCACGCCGTCATCGAAGAGTCCGTGTGCACCTTCGCTCTCGTCGGGGATCTCCAGATCTTGCGCCCGTTCCACCTGCTCATCACAGGCAGCCTGGACCACCATTCTAAGTCCCCCCGAGCTGAACGCGAGATTTTTACCTTCGCTCCCCAGCTGCGTTTCTCCGCCAGCACGAAGTAGAGCTCCCGTAGGTAGAGCCGCGCCGCTGGTACTGCCAAGTACACGGATTGGCAGAGTCCCGTGAAGGACGCCAGTCTCCTGGCAGGAATCCACCTCCGATTTCTCGCTGCGTCGCACAGGATCTCCTTCGCCTTGGTGTGGATTTTGTGCACCCGTCGTTCTGTCACACGGAATTGTCCCAGCTTCAGGTCCACCTCCAGCCCGAGGTGCTCCACCACCTGCGTAGGCTCCCAGTGGCCCTTCTTCTCGTTCCGCCGTAGGCCAAGTCGATGAAGCACCAGTTGAACTTTTTCTCGACGCAGAAAGCCATCTCGCTGAGAGTCGACCAGCACCAGAAAATCGTCCATGTACGGTAGTACTCGCATTCCGCTGTGACGGTTCGCGTCCCCGCCAGCACCACCGGTCCTGCGACGGACTGACCATCGCTGTCGTACTGCGGAACCGTCCCGCAGTCTCTTGATTTCTCTGCGATCCTCCGCTGCCTGTGGAGAACGCAAAGCCTCCACCATCACGCGTACGAACTTGCAGAAAACTCTCGGAGCGTCGCTCCATCCGAACGGCATCGCTGAACATTGAAGCAGGTCCCCTTGCAGGTCGAACTGCATGAACTTTTGGAAGTCCGGGTGGATTCCCAGCGCGTGAAAACCGTCCGGGAGGTCGAAGCTGAAGCACCAGTCGCCCGGTTTCGCCAGTCTCCTTAGTTTCTTCAGCGTCTCCATCTTCACACGATTTTTTACACACCACGGGTTCAGCCATCGGAAGTCCACCACCAGTCTCCACTTGTTCGTACCCGGTTTTGGCACTAGAAAAGCGCGAGAAACGTGAGATCTTCTCGTCGCTCTCGTCCAGGCACCGTTCTCCAGCAGCCTCTCCTTCTCCGCGTCCAGCCACACCTGCTGCTGCCGCGTAGCATCCCTCAGTGACACCCCGTGGTCGAACGGAGGCGGAGGCTTGCGCTTCCACCTCAACTTCACCCCGTGAGTAATCCATTGCATCACCTCGGAACTGGCGCCCGCCGCGCGCCATGCTCCCCTCCGCTGTCTCACCTGCTGTTGCACGGTGAGTTTCCCCCGTCCAGCGCCCGGAGAGGGCTGTTGCGCTGGACGGGGTGGCGGCACGCACATCACGCATCGGCCGCGGGCTTTCCACCCCGGCCTTTGCCGCCGCCTTTGTCGGTAGGCTGCTTCGTACCGTCCTTCTCCTTGTTCTTACGCTCCTTCCAGCGGTCGCGGTCCCGTGGATCTTTTACAACCCGCGTTTCCGCGCTCGCTGCGTTCTTCGACGTGATGTTCAGCATCGCCCTGCCGCGGTTCTTGTCGAAGTCGTTCAGCCATTGCTGCAACACCTCGTCCGCCACCACGCCGTCTGCTGCCTGGTACACCCTGTCCTCCACGAACTGCAGCTTTGCGCGTAGAGCGTCTGATCCTCCACGCTGCGAAGAACCAGGCTCCTGCTCCAGCTGCCCGCGCAGTTCCAGCATCGTCCAGCGGTTGCAAAGCAACGCGTAAATGCCGTGGACCGAGTTGGTAACTTCGTGGCAGTGTTTTTGCCATTCTCTCAGCGTCAATCCGCAGTCTTCGTTCACGTCCAACGCCTGGTTGCACGCGTTCACCACGTCGTGCAAGTAAGACAGCGCTGGAGCCAGAACCATGCACTCGTACTTCATCGAAGAGTTGGACTTCTTGGAGAGCGCGTCGTACGTCTTGCTGCCGTGCAGGTCGTACAACTGCGGCATCCTCGTTGTCAGTGTCGCCGGCCTCGGTGGGAACGGGTTGACGGAGGCTGCTGGCACGTAGTCCAGCTTCTTCCTTCTCTCCAGAAGTTGCTCGGCGGACTTGTCTGCGGATTCCGGGTCAGAAGTCCCAGGCTTCGCTGCCACCTTCGCCTCCAGCTCAACGTTGATCTGTGCTTGACGTTGAAGCTCAGCACGCAGCAGTCGATGATCCTCTGCCTGCTGCCTCTGCATCTCAAGCAGCTCCCCCTGCTGCTTTTGCATTGTCAGAATTTGTTGTAACAGCACGTCCTGAGTGGACGGTGCTGCCGGGGAAGGGGAAGCCTGCCCGATGTCTGGCTTCGCCGGGAGGGGAGGGAAATCCTCTGTAGACTTGCTCTTCGAAGAACCAGCCATTCTCTCTCCCTCAGAGGAGTAACAGTGAAGTCAATCGTACTGTCGTAGTCGCTGTGAAGCCGTCGTTTGAAGTCGTAACGCCGTCCCCGCGACTTCACTGTCAGATCTCCTGTCGTCGTTCGATCGCCGTCGTACAACCAAGTGGTCTAGTCACTACCTACTCTACTGTTTTACCGGTGAAACAGGTGAAGAAAATTACAAAATCGGATTTGCGGTGTGCCTCACAGAGTACCGTAGGTACCCGTGAAGTTCCTGTTTGCAAGAGCAAAAGGAACAGAGCTGAACAGGCGTGTCGCTTCGTGGCTACTTGTACATCCTGTTTGTGTCACGGAGCTACATGTGTCATTCGGCTCTACTGCAGCAGGAGTCACGGATTCTGAAAGTCTGAAACCACAAAAATTCTGTTGCGCTCCAATTTGAACAGAATGTACTTCACCTCTCGAGCGCCTTCAGACATGGCAATGATCTCAGCCTCAGTGGTAGAGAGTCACACACACTTGTGGATCATAGATGAGAAGATTACCAGACTTCCACAGAGGAAAACAACAATCCCGGAGGTGCTCCTTCTGGTTGTCTTGCATGCAGCATAGTCAGCATCAGTGTATATGGAGAGTGGCAACGGTATGCTCGGTCTAGTACCATACCCCCCTGGTGCTTATGCAGTACACAACACCAGCTCGGAATCCTTGGTGCCCTTCAGATATCTGACCACCTGCTTCAGGGCCACGAAGTGTTATGGGCCATAAGTTCTGCAAAACCTCGACAGAACCGACACCGCTGCCATAATATCAGGTCGGCTACATCGAGCCACCCACTGCAGCTGCCCCAGAGGCGCTCGATAGGGTAAGGACACATCCTTGCCATCACCAGGAGCCAATGTTGTGCCAGGTGACATTGGCAAGGTTGCTGGTCTAGCATCAGCCAACCCATATGTGCCGATCATCTAAGAAATATATCCAGATTGAGAGAGGTATGCCGTGCCATCTCCCCAGCGCACACCGGTGCCCATGGCCAGGTCCAGAACCCCCAGATCCTTGCATGCATACTGTGAGTGGAATGCAGCAACAAAGGTATCATACCAGGACTTGTCATTCGTGGCAACGAGGTAATCATCCACATACGCCAGAATGATGACCATGATCTCAGTGTCCTTGATGAAGTACAAGCACGGCTCCACGTCACTCCTCTGCATCCTTGAGTCATACCCCATGATGAAGGCATCAGAAGTGTCAAACCACTCCCTTCCTGCCTGCTTCAGACCATAGACCGCTTCAAGCGGTTTGGCACATCTGCACCCTCCATACACCAGTCCCCGGGGAAGGCGAACATATAGAACTCTGTGCTGCGCGCCCGCAACAATAAGGAATTGGTAGCGCCCTTCAGTAAAAAGTGAAGGTGTTTCTCAACTGGATGTTTGCGTCTATCGTATCCACTTAAACATTTCTTCCAATACACAGATACAACTCGGCGTTTGGCATAGCCGTACACATTGAAACATTTTGCATATTTACCATATGTTTGCACAGCCACCGCTATGTCCATCTCGAAAATCATGGCGAAGGTACGCAGGCACGCTCCACCCACCCATCTGCCCGGTTTGAGTACTATATTCTCGATGTAAGTTGGCTCCTCACATTCTGCGAAGCTTGTAAGCTCATGTTCGTTCTCAGACATCCATTCTGCTGCTATATCGCGGTATGATTGGACGGTTTGCTTGTCCATCCGTGTGCGCCCAACGTTTTGCACTTCGTACACCGCGTAGATACAGCAGTCTCCTCCTCTAGGAGTGTCTTTTACTGTGAATCGCAATTTCAACGTTGTGTCAATCGCATTGTGCTCACACGGACTATCAGCCTCCTTTGATATCAATATACACGGACTATCAACCTACTTTGATATCAATATACACGGACTATCAACCTCCTTTGATATCAATATACATGGACTATCAACCTCCTTTGATATCAATATACACGGACTATCAACCTCCTTTGATATCAATATACACGGACCATCAACCTCCTTTGATATCAATATACACGGACTATCAACCTCCTTTGATATCAATATACACGGACTATCAACCTCCTTTGATATCAATATACACGGACTATCAACCTCCTTTGATATCAATATGCACGGACTATCAACCTCCTTTGATATCAATATACACGACTATCAACCTCCTTGATATCAATATACACGACCATCAACCTCCTTGATATCAATATACACGGATCATCAACCTCCTGATATCAATATACACGGACTATCAACCTCCTTTGATATCAATATACACGACTATCAACCTCCTTTGATATCAATATGCACGGACTATCAACCTCCTTTGATATCAATATACACGACTATCAACCTCCTTTGATATCAATATACGGACTATCAACCTCCTTTGATGTCAATATACACGGACTATCAACCTCCTTTGATATCAATATACACGGACTATCAACCTCCTTTGATATCAATATATTGATAGTGGCCCCACAGCGCGCCCGCAAATCATGGCTTCCTCGGAGCCCCCCTTGCCAGTAACAGCTTGGACTTCAGCGAACAGTGGATAGTGGGCATTGATGTGCCCATATGTGGGGCAAGCCCGCAGAAGTGATAGGCGCTTCTGTCGTGGCTCTAGATAAGAGCTCAGACTGACCCAATACACACCATCGGAGGCCTCCACCTTCACCACTGCCATAACTTCATCACCGTCTTCTGGCAGGTACACACCTTGCTCCAGCACAGGAGTCTCCCGCAGTGTAGGCAGTGGATCTCTGTAGGGCACATCCCGAGCAGTGGCCATGAAGTTCGTCTTGAGAGGAGCCAGTGCAGATGGGTCCCATGTGGTCACCACCTTGCCCAGCTTGTCCAATCTCTCAGAGAGGGTGACCATGCCAGAGTTGACCACTTTGCCAGAATCATGATCATAAAGTAGGTAGGCAGAGGAGACCTCAGAGTGCCCCACATACCTGAGCTCACGAGCTCCGTTGCTGAGCTTGTGCTCACGAACTGCAGGGCCAACGAAAGGATAGGCCAATCACCCAAATATTCTCAGCTGTGAGAGGTCTGCATGCTTCTTGTTGATAAGATATAATGCTGGGGCCTAGTTAAGAGACTTCAAGAAGATGCGGTTGAGGATGTACACAGCATGTCGAGCAGCCAAGGGCCACATCTCCACCCCAAAACCAGAAGTTAGGAGAAGGGCTCTGGTCATAGCCTGCACATCTCTGTGTGACCTCTCCGCACGTGCCTGGTTCTCATGTAGGTATGGTGAACCATGCCTCTGCTCGATGCCCTGCTCCTTACAGAAGGCGGTTGTCTGTCCAGCAATCATGGTGCTGTCGCCGTCAGTGTGTAGTACCATATGGTAATCTTCTGGTAAGCCCATGCCACTCCTGAGGCACTTGACCTCCACGAGGTACAGCTTGAATGCCCCCAGGTAGTCAGACTTGTGCTTGAGGAAGAATATGCAGATCCAGGAGGTGGAGTCATCCACGAACAGCGCAAACCATCTGTAGCGACCAGCACTGATCCTGAAAGGCCCACACGTGTCTGACCACACAAGGCTCCCCAGCTCCGTGGACAGCTCCCTCCCCGTGGGCTTCACCGAGGGCCTGATGGCCTTGGTCAGCCTGCAAGCAATGCAGCGCTCGGGGCAGTGCTGCAGTGGACTGCAAGAGTATTGTGACTCATTGATACCCATAGGAACATTATGGGCGAACATATGGTCCACAGGCTTGTCACCAATATGGCGCAGTCTCACGTGTTGAAGCATCTTGAGGTCAAGTTGTTCAACAGTGTGTGAATCCTTGAAGAGCACTACCACTGGCCACTTCGTGTCCTCAACCCAAACTCGATCTTATCTGCAGGGTTCCGAGTTAGCCACGTTATAACATGATGCTAACCGTCACAGGGATGGCAGTCATCCTCATCCTCCTGATCAGAGTCAGAGGAAGAGGCCAGATCAGGCATAGATCCAGAGTCATCTTGGTCGGCAGGATCATCACCATAATCAGAAGAGGCTAGATCAGACATAGATCCTAAGCCATCTCGGTCTTCAGGATATCACCATAATCGGAATCATAGTCCGAGTAGGAGCCGTGGGTGGAGCCGAAGTGATCAGAGGACGGTCCATCATCAGTGCCCCATCCTCCAGTGATGTCAAAGATCAGAATGCCATAGGACTCCACAGCCCGTATCAAGGCCCTCGTGGCCTGTCCAAGCCCGGATGCCTAGTCCTGCAAGTCCTCGAGGGAAGTGCGAACCATAACAGGCTCCAGTTGAAGCAGTGTTTCCATGTGATTGGCAATCTCCCGTATGACATGTAGCTTGCATACCATCTTCTTCACACCGATGACACGCTCAACACCATCTCGGGAAAGAGCAGTGCCCCTGTCAAGTATGCACTGAGCACGGAGGAAGATAGCCATAGAGCCAGACATCATAATGGTGTGCCACCGCTGCAGACCAGGCTTGAAGCAGAGCTGCCTCGGGGAGATTGGATAACCATCACCAAGGGGCTGACCACGTCCGGCCTCCCATATAGACGGAGTCCTCTCCAGGCAAGCTTTGTTCGGGAAGAAGGCAGTGATGGTATCAATGTAGACCCAGCAGTCATGCACCGGCTTGACCTTGATAGGGTTGTGACGATTGAGAAGAGAAGTATACTTGCTGGGGACATAACAGTGGTGCTTCTTCTTAGGTCGCCGAGGAGGTCTCTGCGCTGAAGATGTCTCTGCACTAGGCTCACAGATGGTGTGCTCACAGCCCACAGCGCCCTCACCAGCAACAGCAGACACAGTGACTGCAGCTTCACACACCCCATCCAAAACAGATAGTAGTTGAAGACGGTGAGTCCAGAGAATGGAGGGTCCACCGGGGCAGATTGGCGGAAGCCCTTCCCAAAGCAAAGTTGGTACGGGGTTGGGTAAGGCAGCGAGCCCGAGAGGTAAGAATAACCAGGGTGCTCGTGGTTCCAGCGACATACGGCTCCATGGACAGCAGTCATCCAGTCACCAGTCTCAGCAAGTCCAGAGTGCAGGTCAGATTGCTCCGTCTCACGGAGAGCATATAAACTCTTACCAGTATTCTCCAGACCAGGGTGTACGTCAGATTGACCAGCTGCAGCACTAAGGTGCTCGCCGGGTACTGGTAATTTACCATGCTTCTTGTAGTCCGCAACTCTCTTAAGAATCGCCGCCTTGGCGGAGGAGGAGGCCTTCTTGAGAAATGCCTCACGCTTCTCGTTGTTTGTCATGAAACAGTCCTTGGCAGGGTGGCCAGGTCTGTGACAGACAGAACAAGGAACCTTGACGGCGATTCGTCACCGTTTCAGCTCCTCCTGCTTGCGACGGTCGTCAGCGATAGCACCAACAGCTTCAGATTCCGCCGCGTTAGCAGTGTGCGTTGCAGCAGCGCGCGGGGCAAATATAGTATCGTAATGAGAAGTGACATGGTCCACCAGCACTTCAGCCGTAGGGAGTGCGCCAGTCATAAATTTGGTCTTGAGCAGCGTATAGTCGGGGTGCAACTTCACAAGAGCCATAGCAGTATAGATAGTCTCAACCTCTCTAGGCAGAGAGGTTTACCAGAAGACATAACGTTGGTAATTACAGCGTACTCCTGTAGACGCCGAAGAGTCTCCTTCCCGTCCAGAAATGATTGCAGGGGAGGAGCCAGAGTCGCAAGTTGACCAGCTTACAAAAAGAGCTTATCCGCCTGCGTGATGAAACATACCACACTGGTGTTGCGTCGCAATTTGATGAGAGCGTGCCAAGCTGCGTAACCGTCAGAGGTTGGATCAAAGCCGCGAACAACACAGTTTGCTTTACTGGTAGTAACACGACATGGGAAGTCGTAAAATAGTTGATTAGCCTGCTCGAGATAGAGCGGGTGTTTTTTCATTAAACTTACAGGAGTTGTTTCCGAAAGCAACAGCACCAGAGCAGGGTGGCGCATAGAAGGACGAAATTTCGCTAGCCACTCATGCCAAACGCCTTCGTGTTCAGCACCTTTACCAGAGAAGTACGACTCAGCGAAAAGTCCCTTCGACATTTCACAAAGTGTCGGTAGTGGTCGCGTCCCACCAGAGAGAGACGTTCCAGGCAGGTCCTCAAGGACAGCGGAGCGTTGATCCGATTGCAGCTGCGCAGCTAGACTCTTAACCAAGTCCGTAAGCGCCAACATTTGCTGCTGCTGAGTATTCTGCGTAACAGCATCCAGCGCAGAGTGCTCGCCCGGCTTCTCCTCAGACGCAGGTACGCCAAGGCCAGGGCCGGGGGGCATAGTCACTTGACCTTCACTTCGTTCCATAGTGAATTGCTCACGCGCAGCGGAAATTAGCGTGATAAACAAATTAGAATGCCACTTAGAAGGTAAGTGGGCCCATAACCTTTTGAAACTCAACACAGGGTAGTTTGCAAAAGCGAGCGGGAACTTTCATTCACAAATGATAAAGCAGTTCGCAGCTTGAAATGCCGCGAACTCTAGCGCCCAATCATTACTGATTGGGCGAGCTAAGTGAAAGTTCACGAACTTAAGTCTACATGTCACTGTCAGTTTATACCGACTACAGTGACACGGCTAAGGTGGGCCGATGGACTGTTACGCACTTGCCGATGGTCATCTCTGATCCAACGGCTACGATTAGTTCAGCAGATCTATAGATCTAGATCTAAGGGTATCTTAGGGTTTCTTCAGGGTTTAAGCATTCTGACTGCTGTACAAGGCCTAGCCGGTCATGCTTTACACCAAACTGATCAGCAGGCACTGCAGATTCCAATAGCATCCCCTCCGTGTACAGGTGTGCCGCTCCAGCCTAGGGGTGGCGGGGGCCGGAACGTTCCTTCAGGGCGCAGGTGGTCCGGATTCCTATCCAAGTGCACCATCTTTCCTCAGCCCACCCAGTATTGGCGAGTATAGTCCGGGTGTACGACACTTAGGGGTGTGCGGCACTTAGGGGTGTACGACACTTAGGGGTTTATGACACAGGGCCAGCCGCGTGGTAGCTGCCCTGAAGTCTGCATGGACATCACGACTGGGGCGCTGGCGGGCGCAGGAACGTGCACCGTGAGGCCTCGGTGGGGTACTTCCGCGCCTTCGAAGGTGCGAGCCCAGAAAGCCTCACTGGCCCTTCAGTTCTTTCCAAAGTCCAATCCTACAAAGCCACGGTGGGCCTTGACCCGCCGCTGTTCTCAAGCCACGGTGGGCCTTGACCCGCCGCTGTTCTCAAGCCACGGTGGGCCTGTGACCCGCCGCTGTTCTCAAGCCACGGTGGGCCTGTGACCCGCCGCTGTTCTCAAGCCACGGTGGGCCTGTGACCCGCCGCTGTTCTCAAGCGGTCTGCGGCTCTCCTGCCCACCAAATTTTGCCGGCACGCCGCATTCGCCCACGTCATCTCTTCTGCACAGTCAGCAGGCCTTGGCCCTGCGGATGACCGCCAGCAGCGTGCGCATCGCATGCGTCGAGACAAGCGATCTTGACGATGGGCGCTCGTTGGGCTCGCATGACCTGGGTTGGTCAGCTCTGACGGGGTACAAGTCGATGCACATGAATGACAACGACTGGACTCAGGTGACCACAACGCGCGAGACCGCCCAGGATCCTCTACAGCGCGAGACCGCCCAGGATCCTCTACAGCGCAGACCGCCCAGCATCCTCGAAACCGCCCAGGATCTTCTACAGCGCGAGACCGCCCTGCATCCTCTACAGCACGAGACCGCCCAGGATCCTCTACAGCGAGACCGCCCAGAATCCTCTACAGCGCGAGACCGCCCAGGATCCTCTGCGCGAGACTGCCCAGGATCCTCTACAACGCGAGACCGCCCAGAATCCTCTACAGCGCGGGGCACATGTGCGCTCAAGGCCGGCGCGCGGCGCAGCGGCGGACGCGATGCATTGCACCCTGTGTCCGCCCGGAGCCGCAGTGCTCTCCGTCCACTTCGGGCTGCGCTTCTGGAGGCCAGATGGGAGGACATTCTTGGCGCAGTGTTGACGATTCCGGCCTTCAGATCCTTGCATGTAGGTTCTCATGGTTGGGTGCAAGCATGGGCAAAGATGTACAGCAATTTCTGTGGTCTGAGGAATCAGCTAAGGAATGGCCGAATGGTTCAAAAACAGAAGACGAACAGAGCAAAAATTCACCTCTCCGATTGGCTCATGAGGATGCTGGCCTTGGATCTGAGGGCGGCATGGGCGAGGGCCCTGATCTGGTGAGAGGTTTATTGGGAGGTGGGAGGCGGGGGCACGTGGGTTGCCAGGTGTGGGTCGCCCACTTCATGCTCATGAATCGAGGCATCCTTGTTAATCTCCGCGACTTCTTCCTTGCGGCACCATCAGAGCGTATCCAGTGGTCAGCCGAGAGCAGCGCCGCGGATGCGCCGAGGCCAAATCGCGAAGCTTGGATCGAAGCAGTGATGAAAGTTGCGCAGGATCACCAGTATGGCTTCTCAGAGTACTACACGTACGGCATGTGGCTTCGAAAATTCTACCCTGATAGGTGAGCCTCGCAGAAGCGCTCAAGTCCGGCCATGTGGCATCCCACTGCCGTGCCACAGTCAGGGTATTGTTTTTGGCGTCCAAACTGCATGTGAATGTTTGTGTCATGGAAAGGACAGTGGGCAATATGCCACTGCAATATGCCACTGCATGGCGCGACAGATCTCGGCAGCAGTGGCAAGGTGACCAAATGATTGTGCCCTCGATTAAGCATGAGCACACGGCTGTTCTCGGAATGCCGCCGTTGCTGCATGTCTATCGTCACGAGAAGCCGCTGACCGCATTCAAAATTTACTGTCGGATGCTGCGCAGGTACGAAATTGCGAGTGAGTGCAATCAAGTAAAGCGATTCTTCAGGGCACCGCCTCATTATATCAAAGGAGCGTGCCTACCACCTGCGCGCCTAGAAGACGAGGGCAAGTCTTGCTATGCAGTGCTCGCATGGGAAGTTCAGAAGTTCGACCCAGCGTGCGATGTAGATGAGCGAAGCACATTGCCGAATTGATAGGTCTCCTTCATCCTCAGACAAAGACCGGCAGAATCATCACACGCACAAGCTGTAAATTATTTATCTCGGGCATAGCTGTGCGGCACTCGTTCCAACACGGATTGTGGACTCACTGCTGTATGTCCGGGCAGGAGTCATGCCTCCGGGTATACCGCCATCATCACGCGTGCGGGGCGGGCGGGATTGCCCCATGATTCCGCCATGACGACACAGGCGTGTGCATTCGTCGGTATAACATGTTTTGAAAAACTCCGTTGAAATGTTCGTGGACGCGAAACCGAAACCGACCTCAACGAAGGTGTGATCGCATCACGAAACATAAAGAAAGCCTTAAAAAAGTCGGTTAGCTCTTTTAGAGTTAAAGTGGCTACCTCTGCCTCTCACATATTTGTGAACGCTGACCAGATCTCTAACGCTCGTTTTCACTTCAGCAAAACAGGAAGTATCAAAACCAATTATAGATCACTGTGAAAAGAGCACACGCTCAAATTTTAAAAACTGCCGCACATGCTCAATTCACAGTTGAAGTTCAAAGTTTTTGAACAGCCCATTTTCAGAAAGTCGTCGCAGTCGCATTGCGTTCGTGTGGAGTTCTTCGTCTTGGGATAGCGATATTGAGCGTTAGCGGAATTCTCAATTCGCAACTGGGCTTCTGTGGCACAGGGCACTATAATTGCATGGCATGGCATGGCATGGCATGCCCGTTCCATCGATGCTCTCTCTGCGTTATTCTTGCGATCGGTGATCGCTCAGAGAACACATTGGGAACACGATCGATACGGTATCGATCCGTCATCACGGTATCGCGTGTGAACAGTAAGTGGCGTTCGTATTGCATAGATTCTGAAACGCTCGAAGGCGTCATCTGAACGCGGATCTCGAACTGTCACATGCGGAACGCGAACGCTCAGCTTCAGGGTAGAACGATGAACGGGCGATTTCGCGATCAGGACGGTTTCCAGTTTTCCAGATGTTGAGCTGCTGCCCGTTTCCGCGGGGCGTTTGCTCGGCCGTTTTCTCTTGGGGTTTGCTCGATTGAGCCGTACGATTGCCTGGATGACGGCCTCACGGCGGCGATTGAGCCGGCCGGCGGATCTGAAGCAGCTTTGGGCGGCGGTGTTCCGCCCTTTGGCTTCTGCCCGCGCACTTTATTATGCTTGCGTGCCTCGTTTCTTTATTTTGCTTCGGCAACGTGGGGGCAGTCGATAAAACATCGATGTGATCGACGTTATATGTGATTTCTATCGATACTCGTCGATAGCGTGTCGATAACTGCCAATAATTTATCAACGAGTGATGTTGTTTCCATGCGCCGACTTGTAGAGGGCGAAGAATCATATGATATACCATATATGTGGCTCCAATAGAGCCCCAGAGCTCGCTGGCTGTTCGCCGGAGCTGGGAGCGGAACACCTAAGCGAGCCCCTCCAATCACCTAGCGCGTCACGTTATCGTCGCTATCCAACCATAATATCGCTATCGCCATTCGGGATGCTCCTTGTTCGTTTCCACCAATCAAGGTTTCAATCTAGGAAACTATACTGCACTAATACATGAAACAGACATGAATATCAAGATATTAGAGGCCCAGCAGAGACCTTGAGATCGACCAGTCTGGGATGAAGATATCTTTTGAAAACTGACACTTGTTGATGGAGCAGAATGCTTCGTGAAGAATCTTGCGTTTTACGTTCCATTTTTCCAGCATGTAGAAGGGTCACCAAAATTCAAGGAAACCCTCGTCGGCAAAGTCCCCCCTATATGCATACTGAGTTGGTATGATTCCAAGACATCCGCTTTTACATTGCAGGCATTCCTTTGTTGTACAATGTGTATTAATTTCATTTGGAGAACCGGACTCGGAGAAGCTCAGCACATATGCTTTTGAAGCATCTTAAAAACATTCTGAGCAATGCAAGTTGAGGGCTTGGCATATGTGTGTCTTGCAGTGAATTCATTATGTATCGAGCGAAATTTCTTCAGCGACAATCTGTTGACGGGGACATTGACAATATCATAATTTGACTGTATACATATACCATGTCGATGTCTCATTCTTAGAGAGGAGATGTGCCCAGAATATGTGCGCTCCTGTCGCACGCACTCACTGATACTTCATATTCCAATTGAGATGGGAATAAGTCAAACCTATCGGAAAATAAACATGCTACAAAGTCTGATTCGCTCTCAACTGAACTGTGGACGAAGTATACAACACCATCAATGAAGCCCACAGGCCATAGACCCAAGTTATTCATCGGCTGGGATGTGCAAAGGGTGTCATCTTGGCAGTATATATTGTTGTGTGTCAGGCCGCGCCGAGTGGTCTCTCTGCAAGATTTCCCAGCATCCAGACCAAGTCAACCACAAGTTCATATTTCTGAAAAGGGTACAACGCCGGCATGGGTCACCTCTCCACATAGGACAAGGTCACCACGCACCCAGGATTACACTCCCGTGGGTAATTTCTTCATAACCTATATTTTGGAGAACTTTTAAACATGCACACTTGGACTTTCCCTTGTGTTCGCACTGAGCTGCGAATGGAGATGTGGGCTCATATACGAAGACTGTGCGTCCTCCCAATGATATAGGCACATCCTTAGGCGTCGTGCCAATTTCAACTCAAGCGAAATACTAGGTCATCAGACATGCGTACAGATCCGCGGACTTGGGTGTTCACCTCATGCAGTGCAGCAGCAGTGAGGTCACTGACGGATTCCTGTCTGTTAGAGCAAGACAAACAGCTGAGGTAAGCCGCTGATTGCTGTTGGCGTCCAACTTGTGTGGTACAAGCTGCACCGAGCTCGATGGTTCGTCCATCACACCGAAGGCATGAACATCCTTTCCGCCACATACACTCCGAGGTCGCAGGTGCGATGCGCTCAAGAAGTCACAGGTCATGGGCCAGCTTGGGTGGGTCAGCTATCGCAAAATTCGACAGCAGTCAAGCGGATCAATTTCAACCAGATCAATCCAAAGGCTCTTTACCTGGAACCTTCTTCCAAGCCAGCAGCGTTTTTCTTCCCTTTCCCACTTTTCTGCTGCTCCGAGAAGAACCTGCAGACGGAGTAGCCCCCTCAGAAAGAACCTGCAGACGGGGTAGCCCCCTCAGAAAGAACCTGCAGACGGGGTAGCCCTCAGAAAGAACCTGCAGACGGGGAAGCCCCCTCAGAAAGAACCTGCAGACGGGGTAGCCCCCTCAGAAAGAACCTGCAGACGGGGTAGCCCCCTCAGAGGAAGCATGTGTGCCCCATCATAAACCAGCTTCCTCTGCGCACCTTGCACAGGCAGGCAGCGAGGCAAAGGGGCCGCCCAGCTGCACACCTTGCCGACACACCAGTGGATACAGGCATTTCTCTACTTGCAGATACTAGTGGTAAGACCGTGGATCGACAGCTGCCAGGTGGCGAGCCCTGACTCGCACTCAGGAGAGGGCCGGGGCCAGCGCGTGGGCACGGGCTTACAGGTGCATGGAGATGAACACAATTGTCACACCGATGCCGAAGTTGACAGTGAGCTCGTGGCCGAAGAGCGCCGCGGACATCAGGCCTGGAGCACTCCCCTCCGAGGCACCCGCCTCTCCAGGTGAAGGGGCAACGGGCAAGCAGCTGATGCCATTCCCGGGCACCTTGCGCCACGAGAAGCGGGGTGCACACCACCATATGATGATTCGGGAGACATATGAGCACTGCTCTGAAACCTCAGAGCAGTAAAATCTGACCGCTCGAAGGCCCTCGCAGACTTGTCAGAAAGTTCACAGCCTTCAGAGTTCTCGGTCTAACCTCACGTCAGTGTCACGTTTGCAGCAAAGCGACACGTGGCAGAATCGTGAAGCACGGACTTCAGGGATCGAATGTGTGGTCTGCAAATTTTTCCTGAAAAGGGTCCTGCGAACCGCAACCTAGTTCTATCGATCAGGGTTCTGAGGTGTGTGTATCCCCACCGTTTCCGGCCCACTCAAATGTGGGCTAAAGTCGTCGAGCGCCAGTGGTTTTACCTGTGAATATGGTTGCCACCGTTGAGGAGTACTTCTTAAGTATTGTGTCTGCATCCCTCCATACCCCCCAAGCACCAGCGCTTGTTCGATTGCCTCTTGAGAATGAGAGGCCAATCTTGGAGGAGACGTTTCGGAGCGTGCTTACGAAAAGCAGGGAGCATTCTTCACCATAACTCAACGGCACGGTGTGAAGCAGAGTGGACGGGTGCACACATATCGTAGCTCGGCGCCCCTCCCTACTGCAGACGGTGGAATCGGCCAGCGGAGCGTCACAGCAGGAAGCAGGGTGAACGATATCACGGATCATGGACATCACAACTCGGTGGCCCTGGCAGGGCTCGCATGAAGTGTGAAGGTGAGGTGAGCCGGGCCATCCAAAGTCACGGCAGAGCGACTGCCTCAAGTTCAGTGATCTTGGCAGACCTAAATTACAATATAGCAGTGACACCCGTGAGCCAAGGGCACAGTAGGAAGCAAACCAAACACGCATAATCGCGACTATCACCGCTCGGTCCGCTCTATTACCTGGTCAGCAAGTGGAAATGCCGAGAACGGGGGCCGGACCTGCGAACTTGAAGAAAAATGATGACACAATGCCTTGAGCGGCGTTGTTCACCACCAGCAGCATAGTCACAGTATTATGACCTCCCGTGATCAGTTTGAGGCCACTTTCCCCTTCTGCTGCCTCAATCCCTCTCCGTTTCAAGTGAGCAAAGAGAGGCAGACGTCCCTCGTCATGCTCAAGTCAACGGCAGGGATGCAGGAAAAGATGGTCTGAGCGCATTTGACGACCGGGATATCAGCAACATTTGACGACCGGGATATCAGCAGCATTTGACGACCGGGATATTTGCAGCATTTGATGACCGGGATATCAGCAGCATTTGATGACCGGGATATTTGCAGCTAAAAATACAAAACATGTCCCACACAGAAACAACGGTCAGGAGCCCATCCGCTTTCAAAAACCTATTTCCCAGCTCGTTCATGAGATCAAAGACGCACAAGCAGCCGAGCAGCCGAGGGATCGGGCGTCGAGGATAGAACCGCAAGCAAAAACTCCGGACTTCAGGTGAAGCATAAGATTCGAGTACTTAAGAGCGTCTTGCAACGCACCGCTTAACATCCAAACCATGAGAAGGCCAAACATGTTGAAGATAGCACCATAGAAATATGTGAAGAAGTTCTGCATAACAACCCGGCCGCAAGGTGCACCCAGCGCACGGAGTCACGAGTTGCGAAGTCTGCGTTCTCCACGCGGGTGCGGTCGCAAGGACGTACACAGCGCACAACAACTTTCAACCCACAACTTTAAGTTGAGAGTTCTGCAAGCGTGCCGAACACACAGCACTGCCGTGATACTGACAAAAGAGCCTCTTCATGCAACCCTGACACACAAGCTGCTTTGTGCAAAAGTTTGCACCATGGCTGCAAACGGTCCTCGTTCAACTGCTTCCGATTCAGCACGGGCCATGATACGTCTCGACAGTGTCACGGTCCCTCGCCGCGAAACGCTAGTCCAGCAGGGCGCCCCGGGCAGGAGCAACCTGGAGGTGCACGCTAGTCTCGAAGTTGCGCTTCAGGGCCATCTCGTTATACACGGAGGCTGCTGAAGGAATCGTCACCTGCGGCAACTCGCCGTCAGCGAGAAGACACCAAGCCGGCGCGCGGGTGCACCGGCTGCAACCAAGCGCCTAACAAGACCACTTCACTGCTACAGTAAATAACCTGACGCAAGCTATCTGAAGCGCTTGGTGTACTGTGAGCAATCCCCTTCATAAAAAAATAGCGCTTCTGCTTTGGGAGCTAAAACGGGAAACACGCGGTTACAGGCTGTGCATCGCGAGGTCAGGTATCGCGCAGCGCAGGTCTCAAAAAGATGTCTTAGATCCCCGCGAAGAGCTTAAGGGCGCCAACGGTATCGCCACAGGTGCAACCCTGCCTTGAACCAGTCATCCTCTGTGGGTTACTAAGCGTGAGAATCTTGATAGCAATAGTGTTATCCTCGAGGCTGCACACTTACCGACATCAACGTATATATCCAAGCGGTCACGCTGATGCTCGGCTGCTCCGTGAGTGTGTCAGCGTGTGACGCACACGCCAGTTGATTGACAGTAATGCCCAGAATCAGCAACACCAGCGCTTCCCACTGCAAGGAACTCAATTCCCCACACATGCCCTCCTCGATGGTGCTTGATATCCGCCTTTGAGAGCGGCTATGCGTGTCTCAAAGATATTTTCTTTCCGCAAATCCTTGCCAAGCGAGTCTCAACCAACTTGTGTTTGATAGAAGCAGCGCTCTGCTATTCGCAGTTCGGGTGCTCGATTCGCTGTCTGAGGTTGCCACCCCCATTGTTCCAAAACAAAGGGAGGCGTTTTCGAGAGTGCTTGTTAGCTATCGAGGTTCCCTTTCTCACTTGCTCGGTGCCCTAGCAGCCTTCACACACTCGGCGCTTCGTCAAACTTTAAGTAAGTGGCGAAGGGTTCAAGGACAGCACCTGAATAGTAGAAAATCTGCGCTCCATTATGACTTTCAGGAGAAGAGCAATTGTCAAGACCTGCGTTTGCCCCAGAGTGATAACACCTGAAGGTGCTTTCCATTGTCCAGACAACGAGCGCCGTTCTTAGTTAACAACAAGAGAGAAAGAAGTGTTGTTGCGTGTGTGATGCGAGGTCATAGATGTAAAGCACAGTCCTCTAAGGAAGCAAGGACACCTTAAGGTTTCCGAGCATCTTTACAGTTGCGGGTTTGAAGTGTAGCTGCATCGCAAACTTGAGGTAGTTGTTAATGGCATACAGCAACGCAGGTACCTGTGGAAAGGGTGGAAGTCAGACGCTTCGGTGAACGATCTGACAAGGAAAAAGCAACAGCAGGCCTGCCTCTCGACCGGACGGGAGCGCACCATCAACAATAAATTTGTGCTGGCGGCCAATTTGACCGAGCGCCAAGATAAGAGGGCCTTCTCGCCAAATCTGCGTTTGCTATCCTGCGAATAAGAAGCAAACAGATGATCACGTCGAGAAGGAGCCCAAAGGCCACCTCGTCATAAACGTCGCACGTAAGGAAGATGGGAAGCCTGTCGATAACTAGCCTCAGCGAAAAGACCTTCGAGCGTAGCCGACAGTGTAAAACACCCTTTGAAAGTAAGAACGGTTTGTGCCGCCGACTGTGGAAAAAGCACAGTTTCACCTTTACGTAATAGGGAACAAGGTCCACAAAATAAGTGGATCAAACCTGATGGATCAAAAGCAAGATCGCAAACACGCACTTGGCCACCTCCGTCAAAAAGTTTACACTGATAGGACTGTAGCTAAATTTTCCTCTCTCATCCTTAGACATGTGCACCAGGATCGGCTGAAAGAATGCACAAAACTAGTGAGTTCATGAATTGTTGACATACTTCATTAATAGTAACTCACGAGTGCAAAATCGAAATCATTGGCTGCAACATGGGAACTCACTTGCAGCCCAATCAAGCAGCAGTCGCCGCATACTAGTAAAATCTTAAGGGCGTTTTCGCGAAACTACAGACATACACAGTTGACGGTGAGTCTCACACGTTCCTTACACACAGCAAATGCGAGGGGATGACAAGAAGATTCAACAACACCGTCCGCTAAGCTCTAAAACCGACAGCTGTACACTTTGGTTTGCTTCCTTGACGAAAGCTGATAAGCGCTGGAGTGGCAAGATCGAGCAGATCGAGCTTGCTGCTGGTATTCAGACGCGAATGCGAAAAGCGATTCTTCGCTTGCTTTGTTTACCAGTGAAAATGAGGCAATAGAGAACATCGATAAGGAAAATGATACGCCCCTCTAAACGTTGTACGTAAGGCATTCGCTGTTGCAAATTCTGATAAGGTTCTTCGAAAAAGCATGTACCATAGATATGTTTTCGTAAGCATACGCCGGCTGCTTATTTTGTCCGCCGCCTCCCATATTTCTGTCTTTGACCAATATTTCCCGATTCGTTCGCAGAAGTTAGCAAGACGTCAGTTTCCTGGTCAATGTGTCTACCGCAGAAAAACGACGAGACACCGCCGAGTTGACATTCGCGTTTGGGAGAACGAAATTGCAAAACCGGATCTGAATTCGTCGCAAACTCATAAATTTCCGTGATGACAGGTAAAATGCAAGCTTAATCACACCACGCTTTCGTAAATAGTACGTAAAAATATGCACGAATGGCTTTTCCGCGGGAGTCCGCAGCTCCTTGTGTGGGTTTGAGAGTTGTGAAACTTTTGTTTGAAGGTTGCGCTCGCTCCTGCAATCCGAATCCGAACGGGACGACCGCGACCACCAACATGAACTTGAAGATGATACATCTACACACGACACTCGAGTGACCAGCTGAGAGCTGAGCAGCTGCAGCTCGAGCTGACCGAGACCACTCGACTGACCGAGACCAATGACCAGGAGGAGATCGCAAGATCCGAAGCTGACGATGACGCAGACGTTAGCGTTATGTCATGTCAAATGTCATGTCATGTCATAAGCCCCGCGATGCGAAATGGGAGTAGCAAATCAAGTACGCCGTCCGATCGATTATCGATATAAAAAAAACTCATGAATCGCATTCCTCGAATCGTATCGCTTCACGTATCAAATATCAACACGTCAACAGTACAGTCATCGTGTCATGCATGGCATGTCATGATCACTGTAACGACTCGAGCAAGACGAAGAGACCGAGAGCGAGGGTGAGACCTCGGGATCATGAGATGATCACCTGATCTGAGACGCCTGACGCCGCGCGAGCCGTGAGGGTCATGACTCATCGTCAAGCGAAGGTCAAGGTGCAGGTCGAGGTGTCACTCTCGCGTCTGGCTGAGACCAGAGAGAGAGTTTACGAGCTGCTTATTACAGTATGCTTTCCATTCTTGTCGTGTCAACGAATTCCTCCGGTCTAGTCCAGAAAAACAAAAAATCCTTAGAAAAGTGAAAAGAAATCGTCCGTCCGTCGCGCGGAGGCTCTGGTCTCAGCCAGAGTAAGGTCGAGGTGTTCCAACGCAGGTTGAAGTTCCAGACGTGAAGTTCCTGACAAGTGACTTAAATTAATTTACCCCGGGAGCCCCAAGGCGGGCCCCGGCTACCGAACGATTAAGGGCAGTCCATGTCCCAAAAGTCACTATCAGACAGACACGCATCAACTCAACCTGAACTAGTTCTTGAAGATCGCCAGGACAATCACTCCTAACTCAATGATCGAGACAATCTACAAATCCTAACAAGTAGCCTCCGCGCACTCCATGACCGTCACCCTCCGCTCCCCGCACTCCTCCTGCACCACCACCCCCACCCCCCCAAGTCGGGCACACCAAAACCAGCGTTAACCTATGGCAATACTAGTGTCAATGGGTGCGCGCCGAACCATCGGGGGGGACAGAATGCACCGGGAGAAAAGGGGGGTGAACTGAGTTAAAGTTGCCCTATCATTTAGTGACCCGCAAGTCGTCCCATAATGCCCCTCACCTTTCGGTTCAGTTTGAGATTGCTATGTGATACGAGTAAGATGCATGCCAATGTCTAGAGATGCAAAAATGACCAAGTTCGTCAATGGTGGGCAGAGGAAATCCAACGAGTGCAAGTCAAGGCCGAGTCCCCTTGAGCGACGGTGCTCACTGTCCACCCTTGTGTTCCGTCTCCTCCGGGCAACCCGCAACTGCCATTGGAAACCCGTTGCCTCGTGGAATATTTCTGCCATACCTCTTCAGGTCCGCAACCTTAATCTCGTACCTCTTCCGAAGCCGGCTAGCGAAGTCGTGCCCTCCTTCCACAATCTTAGCAGTATATGAGCACCAAATGTCGAAAAAGAAATCCCGGACCAAAGGTCTAATCCTTCCCTTCAACTTGTCCGAGCTTGGGTAGCACTTCACTTGTGTCGCATGATCTTTTATTTTTGTCGCACCATGCGACATATCAATTATATTCTGGGACGACAAAAGTGAGTACGGGACTCATTATTGTCGCAGTGCGACAAACAGTGAGTCCGGGGCTGATTATTGTCGCAGCGACACAAAGAAGACTATATTTTTGAACCGAATCTACAAAACTTATACAAAAGATTATGGAGTATACCATATCACAGTTTACGGAAGAAAAGAAACAATTTGACAAGCTAGCATATGCAAATTAACTAACAATTGGCAGGGAAATGTGCTCACGTTAGCACAGCATGCACTATTTTCTACTCTATTTTAATTACATAACTATGCTTATACATCTTAACAATAAATGTGCAGTGCATACTGTTATTAAGTCAGGTACAAACAAAACAAATCCTATAAAAGATTGACTTCTAAGTTCTAAAATCTAAAGGCTAAGCAGGTTGCTGGATACAGCAACATGCAATTCGCCAGCGATAAAGGTGAACCTGAATTACCTGCACACAGCGAATGCGAAAACGTCAGAACGAAGTGAAAAAATATTGCAATCATCACAAAAACACGCAGGCAAATACGCATTGGAAGCCAATAAGCAAAATAATTCAACACTCTTCACAATTTCCACACCGTAACATGCGTCTCGCCAACGAGCATGAGATATTTGAAATACCTGCACACGGTAATCGCAAACAGGTCAGAAATAAAATGAATAACAAAACCAAACGTACACGCAACGACCAACAGCACACATGCGAAACAGGCGTTCAGGAATGCGAAACAAACGTGCAGGAGTGCGGCGAAACAGGAAAACGTGAAAAGTATCCTGCAAAATTACGGAGGGAAAAGTCAGTGAGAGAGGTGGGGCTCGAACCCACGCTGCACAAACTGTGCAGACATCGCCCTCGAAAAATAGACTCACCACAGGAGAAACAGAACGAATACAAAACAGAAGCTCGAAAACCAAAAGTAAATTCCTGCAAAATATCAGTCAGTGAATGCTTGCGACAACATCAAAACGACGGGCAGCGGCACAGCCCGTCAGCCGGCCTACAAGAATGCCGCCAGCAATACCCGAATGTTGCTGGGGGCGTCACACATATAGCAAAAACGAACGCGACCTGTAGAACAATGAAACACAACTCTGCAAGGATGTTAGGATATACCGGAAATTAGTTAGTATGAAGGGAAAAAATACATGCAGCAGTACAAAGCAGGGCACAGCAAAAAACATTGTGAGGTGCGCCGCTAAACGAAAGGGTCAAGAATGAATGTGAGAGTCAACATCGAGATATCTCATATGTGAAATCAGCCAGCCGCGGCCCGCGTGGGTCTCACCGGTGAACCGATTTCGCCATGACATGACATGCGTTGCCATGTCATGTAGTCACACAGTGGGATTCCATTGTTCCCCTTCTGTCCCATTTTACACCTGTTCTCGACAGGTGTAAAATGGGACAGTAGCAGTAGGGGACGGTACAGTATGGTTTCGGGTACTGTATGGCATTCAACTGTGCCACTGTAATCTTCGTCGCAAACCCATGCCATGTCAGCATGTCTGCCAGGTGAATTTTTTTTGTCGTGTCGCAAACCCATGCCATGTCAGCATGTTGCGAAAGTCTGGAACCTGTCGCATCGCATTTGTCGCGAGGGAGCCACACTTAAGGGCTTTTTGTGGTGCAGTTTTTTAATTTACCAATATATAAATCGAAACTGATCGCGTCGCTGATTGGCTTATCCATCGTCTGCAAAACCATCTCGTTTTTGTCGTGGGATCCCTTTCCCTTGTCGTCCCATATTCATGGTGCCTATCTCAGGCGCTCGCACTTCTTATTGGCGGTTATGGGCGATCAGTCCAAAACATCTCATGTAAGCCACCCTGAAATCTGTAGCACGTGCGCCTTCTATAATTATACAAAAAACCCGTGCTCCTTGTACGTGCACAGTCAGCTTATGGTATTTCGCGTGTGGCCCATATTCATGGAGTTTATCTAATCTCATGGCTTCTCTGATTGGCGATCGGTCGGAAATATCTTTTATACGCCATCTGAAATCTGTCGCGCTTATAACTTCTGCATGAATATCCATAATTCGATACTACGCCCAGGAATATTCTATGCGTCTCTGATTGGCGGCAATGCTCCACCGATTTGTATAACTCTCCTGCTTGCCATCTTAAGGTGACCGGTGTGGACTGCAATATAATTATATATGGGCGGTTACTCCCGATCTGACAGGGAAATCACACTGTTTCCGTAAAAAAGGGCCCCAAAGGTAAACAGTTCTGGTAGTATGGTGTGCGTCGATGTCACTTTTTCCAGGAAAACCTGTTTCGCTCCTATAAGGGAAACGCAGGACCTTGCAGCTTTTTTTTGAAAAAGCTGCGAACCGTCGGTGTATAATGTTGAGTATAATCGGATCTGTTTGCGACACGACAAAAAAAATACACCTCGCGACACAAAAAAGGCGCTTCCCCGAGCTTGCCTGACCGATGCTGGACTTCGGGTTTAGGCTTAGTTATTATGGGCTCTGACTAGCCCCTAGCCTGACCCTGCTTCCGTCTCGTGTCCGTGACATCCTAGCACTATACTGTACAGTAGTACAGTACAGTAGTACAGTCATCGTTTCACTGTCTGGGTTTCCGAGAGCATAAAGCTTCGGCCAGACACAAGTTATATGATTATCAGTTTGTCTCCTAGCAAGCTTAGCCGGACAGCGTATCTGTCTTCCTCGCAGGTTATAGGCCGCACCGGCTTTCCGGTGATTCTGATGATGGCACAGCGCCTTGCTGTAGCCATGTTCGGCTAAGTAGGACGTAGGAGGGGTTGAGCGCCCACTTGGGCGGTGGTGTATCATTCTCGCGGTATGGCCTTTTGACATGGCAGTGATGGCGGCACACGTTGTGCTCGCCTTCGCTGCGCAGGAGATCGGCTTGTGACGGATTGTTTTATTTTACGGCAGTATCGTCGCAGCGAGAGTTGATTTGCATCGTGCGCCACTGGCCCTGGCGAGGACGCTCCACACGTTGTGCATTTTGGCCGCTCTCATTTTCCGCTCACGACCTGTGAATCTCGATCTGTTATGCTGAGGCTTCTACGGGTTATCTGGCCGCCGTGAAAATTTTGTACCACCACCCTTGCTTAGCTCAACCTTCCGCTGTCTCTCTATCATGGTTACCACAGCAAATAGAATGACGCGGTCACGCGTCCGTAGATTAGAGACGATTTTTGATGATGTGGGTGCGCAGCACGCTGCGACACCACACACCCCGCAGCTGCCAGCTCCGTCCACCGCAGCTGCGAGGGAGCTCCTCGACAAATGTCAACAGCTTGCTCGCGACAATTTTGACAGGAAGGTTGCAAAAATCGTTGCCACGAAAATTCTCGGAGAGAAATCGGACCGCTTCGCTGGTACGGAGTCCGACGCAGTCGACATTTTTTCGCAAATCATGCATGAGCTTCGGACACAGTTTCTGCTGCAGTCGCAGGCGCTTGCTCCCCTCTTTGACCTAACTGACATGACTGTTGCGGCTAGGCATGAGGGCAACGAGTTGCTGCTCTCGGCTCTGACGTTTCTGGCTCGCCCTGGCTCGCCTGCTCGTGACTGGCTTGAGGCCTCTGGGTCTGACGTTCCTGGAGATGGCAAGCGCGCTGCCCTTGAGGTGGTGCGCATGCTCCAGGAACGCTCAGAACCCTGTGACTCTTTTGAGTCGCTGCTGGCGGTTCGCATCCCCAGCAGCGAAGATCCTGACCGTGACATCCGTGAGTTCAATGGCCTGTTGCGGGACGTTCAGCGTTCCCACAACTTGCCAGAGGACGCGGTGAAGCGGCAGTTTCTCAAGGCTCTCGGCAATGCGGCTCTGTACCGTGACTTGGCTAATTCCTTGGCTCGAGCTGCCCAGCGGCAGGGCGTGTCTCTTCTGACTATTCAGGCTCGTGTGCGGGAGCAGTTCCGCCACGGCCTGAAAGTCTCTGGCACCCCTATTTCGGCTCTGTCATTCGGCGATGGCGCGTCTGACCTGGCTGCGGCGTTGTCCAGTCTGCAGAAGCAGCTGGAGCGCATGCAACAGGACATTCGTGACCTAAAGCGGCAGAGGCGGGAGGAGCCTCCGCCTGCGGGCAAGCACCTTACCCGCTCTGCTACCAAGCATCATCGTGCTGGTGTTAAGCCACTTGGCACCGCTCCTCCTGTCTCGTTTGACAAGAAGAGTGGTGCCTTCGTGCCCCGCTGCAAGAATGCGGTGTGTGCACAAAGTGGTTTGAAGCACTGGCATGCTGAATGCCCCAACGGCGGTCTTCACTCTGCCCACTATTGTAGTGCGGTTGAGGACTACGAGGCTGACTGCTTGGCTGTTCATTTCCAGCGGTTCTATGACGCTGGGGATGCACATGCCTTCGAGTCGCTCTGCGCGATGGAGGGTCGCCCGGAGGTGTGCGAGCTGTCGGCGCATTCTTTTGTGACGGCTGAGCCCACGTCTCTGCGGCACTTTCAGGATGCGGCGGCTTCCGCTCATGATGCGGCAGCTGACGGTGACGGCGTGGCTCACTTTCCTCTAGCCACATTCCACTCGGATGCACGGGGTTCGATTCCGCCACCGCCTGCGGTTCGGGATCCCTCTGCGCTCGTGGCTGGTGGTGTGCCTACGGCTCATGACCCACCAGTGGCTGTCCCTGGCTCTCTCGGCTTGCCTGGTTCTGTCCCATCGCTCCAGCTTGGCGACTCTGCACCGGCTCCGCTGTTTGCTGGCATGACGATTGAGGCTTCTGACATTGGCTCTGAGGTCTCTGCCAACGACCAAAGCTCTGACAATGACTCTGACGGCGGGCAGCAAGTGGCTTTTGACTCCTTCGGCACTCTTGAGCATGACTCTGACAGGGGGGCATCGCCACTAGCAGCTCCGATGTACCGTCCGCGGGCGCCGCCGGGTTTTCTCCGGTGTGCGTTAATGTCCTCGATGCTCTGCTGTTCTCTACTGGCCAGTGCTACGGCATCTCTGGTTGCCGTGGGCGGTGGTGACAGGGGCCTGGTTGAGCCCGGAGTCACCGTCCATCGGTCCACTGGAGGTATCTTTGCTTCGGATCCGCCACTTGGCTCTCTGGACATCCGTGATTGGCCGCCTGACGATCGAGTTCTTTCATCTCTTTCTTCGATGTTCAAACCGCCATGGGGATCTGCTCGTATTGGTTCTTCAGTTTATTTACTTTCTGCTGTGGAACCGCCTTGCCCACTTGGGCCTGGTGGTGCTCAATTTCAAAAAGACAGTCTGCAATTCACTTCGGGTTTACTCTGTGTTTACATCCCAACCGCTGAACTCAGCTCTGCTGACCAGCTTCAAAGTGGCTGAGTTTCTAGTCAATCATCCTGGCAGCTTGATTAGCTTTAGCCCAGTAGTGGGATGACCGGGTCAAGACCCCGGCACCCAGCTAGAAGTGATCGGTTTCCACCGAGTTGCACGTAGGTGTTTGTTTGTTATCACGTGGCTGTATACCCTGTACCTGCCTTGCTAGGTAGTCACACCCACGGGTGGTGTGCTGGACTTCGGGTTTAGGCTTAGTTATTATGGGCTCTGACTAGCCCCTAGCCTGACCCTGCTTCCGTCTCGTGTCCGTGACATCCTAGCACTGTACTGTACAGTAGTACAGTACAGTAGTACAGTCATCGTTTCACTGTCTGGGTTTCCGAGAGCATAAAGCTTCGGCCAGACACAAGTTATATGATTATCAGTTTGTCTCCTAGCAAGCTTAGCCGGACAGCGTATCTGTCTTCCTCGCAACCGATGTTAGATACCAACCAACGTCTTAATTCCTCTGGAACTTTACCGTACAAAAAGTCCTTCCTTTGCGACGGCAGTAGCGCATGCCCTTGATCATGGTTCTTGTCGTGCTAGCAGGCCTGTTCAGCGGCAGAAGCCCGTCAATCTTGTTTGCTAATCGGTTGGCACCTTCCTCGTACACTCCCGCCATGGCCGGACATTTACAAAAGATGTGGTGTTCGTTCGCAACCTCTTCGTCCTGCACATGCAGAGGGCAAGCATATCCCGGATAGAGATCCGGGAAGTGTCTGTCGTTGGTAACTTGAATGTTTCTAGGGGTGGGCAAACTGCCCACCCCCAACTTTGCTGCAAAGATGTTATTCTTGTGCTGCGAACCTTTCCCTCTCCTAAGCTTGGATGCCTGCACCCACGAACCTTCCTGCTCTAGAAACTTAATGTGTTGGCTCGGGCCCGCTTTCCGGAAGGCCGACCGGAGCAAATATTCATCCATGTCATAGTACCAAAGTGCATGGGTGTATGTGGTCTTTATGTTGCTCACTCCTTCAGTGTCACTTACCACGTAGTATTTTGGGAGGTAACGGTATGGCTCCCGCAGAAGGCACGAGTAATCTCTAGCTTCCTTGGCCCGTCTATCCGCCGAAACATTCATCACACCCGGCAAGTCATCTCTCCTTGTGTGTGACTTAACGTGTACCACATTGGTCACCACTCCTCTGCCTTCCCTCATGTCAATGATGGCTGCTATGAGGGAGTACAAGGCGTAATTCTCCATCTTCCTCCAGAGCCTAGGGTCCCTTCCTTTATCGAATCTGATTTTCCGCACATTATCTATGGTGTTCTTGGAATCGGTGTGTACCGTGATGTCCGTCCCCAAGTCTTGCCAGAGTAAAGCCAAAAGTAACCCGTATGCCTCCGCCCTTGGGACCGATTGTTCCCCTGGTATAGCCGACATCATAAACGATTCGTCCTCTGTTACCACAGCGCACCCCGCTCTACTATCATTGAGACTCCCATCCGAGGCATATTGTCTTTCCTTCCTAGAGAAAAGTTCCTCCATGGTGTTAATGACCCCCGTGTCTTTGAAAAGTGTCGGGGCATCCCAGCTATGTGACCTATACCGCTTAGCTCTACCCCACATCATCCTGGGGAGTGTCTTCACAAGGTCTCCGGAAATCCCTTCCACTCTGAGCCTCGTGCCCACATTTACCATGTCCCGAAAGGCCGTGTACATGACACCGCCATCATTCTCCCGAAGCATGCGTTCCATCACCCCCGTGGGTCGCTCGCGCCCGCTCCAAAAAGTTCTCCAAGACGAGTCCGGTGACCATGTAACTGCAAGAAATGCATCCACCTTGCATTCTTTACCATGACTTTGGATTGGAGACCCAGGAAGTCATTGAGAGTGCAGTTCTCTCCGGTGTGCCAATGTGGGTTAGCCTCAATCCTCTTACCGCTGCGCCTGAGGCCTTCACCTGCCTCCCTGAGATATTCTGGATATCCTGCACACTTTTTAACCGATGGCATAGGGTTTCTTTTATCCTTGATATCCCCTCGGAGCAGGTTCCAACCTGTTTTAGCCCGGAGCTCTTTAATTGTGTCAACCGTTGTATAATAGCAGTATTTGCTTGGCGATTGTAATGATTGGAGTAGATTGTCTAATTTCGCTGTGAAATACAGTGCCTCGATGTTGTCTATCCCGAACCCCAGACCCGACGAGGTATTGAACACAGCCGCCCTTGGAGTGTTCCTGACAAGTGACACTTGACTTCTGACTTCACTTGTGACACTCGTTGTGCTTGTCGTTGTCTTCAGTCTTGTGGGTTGTCGATGTCGTAAGCTCGTAACCGGTAACGATAACGTATCATCTTCATCTGACGTGAGACATCAATCATCATCAAGATCATGCCCCCACGCCCCACCGCGCACCGGCCACCGCATGGCCATGCGATGCCATCATCTCGACGCGCGCGAGAGAAGTTCACATCGACATGTTCACTGCGACAGTCGAGTCGACACACGACAGAGCTCTTATTATTACCTCTTTCTTTTTTCTTTCGAGCTCGTTCCACGACTTGAATATTCATGAAAGACATCGAACTGTCTCAGGTTTCTCTAAAAATCGGCCGATATTTCGAGTTAGTCGTGAGCGATTTCGCTTTTTGAATTTTAAGCAATCGGTTTGAATTACAAGCGAGAAAACTTCCGCGCGGTCACCCTGGACGTTCCGGCAGGCGTACAGTGCAGTTGTTGAAACAAATTCACCACGGATATCACGAGAGGGCGCAAACAATGGGTCCCCCTTCCGCTTTCAGGTACAACATCAATGATTTTACGACTACATATTATTCTAAATACTGACAAGCGCTCTCTCTGCAGGTACATGCTTGGTGCGTGCGTGCTTCTTATTGGTGTTGTGCTCCCACTCGCCCTGAAGATGTTACAACGAAACAAAAAGGGCCTCATCTTTTTGCAGAAGCAAACGTGCGACTAGAAACCGGCGCATTCTGCTGACACACCTGCTATTTAAACTCAGTTTTTCGTTTTAGTATGCAAGAAACTCTCTGTCCAAATTAAGTGTGAGCTACCGTGATCCCGTTTTCCTTGAAATCGCTGTTATACTTTCGCAAATAGCCTGTCGGTTTATGAAAGCCCAGTGGTTGCCTAGACTGCTCACAAAATTCAACCGTGAAATATTATTGTGCTAGCTGGCTGAGCTTAACGTACGGTTTCTGTTCTCACAGCTTTGGTGTGAACGTCTGAGACGCCCTTGATGTGGCATATTCTGCACCGGCGTTGTGTCGCGAACAAATTATCAAATGAAGAACGCAATTTTCCGCAAGGAGACTGTCCTTTTGAAGATGTGGGCTGCTTTCACAAAGCGGTATTCGTCCGCACGCCCTGTTTCCTAGGTTGCAACCGCTGCGTGTGTCTTCTTCCGAGTTGTACTTACTTGATTTTGCCACCGATACACAACGGTTGTGTTGAATATTTACTTTCTCAGCTGCGCTAGTTTCTGTTCCTACCTGTGAGCTAGACTGCTAACAGTTTCTGTGTGGTGTGATAACGTCAGAATTTACCGTTTCCAGGTCTTTCGAGAGCTCCACGCGAGATCACCTGCGTTTTAAAGCTGCAGCTGTGTGTTTGTTCGCAGGTAATCAGAGCTGAATTTTTGCCTGCACCTGTAGCCCGTCTACGGCATGCTCTGAGGCTAGGTAACCTTATGGTTAGCAGACCTGCGTTTCCGAGGTTGAGGAATATCCTCAGCACACGTGTCTGTACTGAGGGCTTTCTCCTTGCCAGCGAATGCTCGTAAACCCATAATATAAGCGGTAGACTGCTGCCGGAGACAATGCGCTTTTGCGGACGCGATTACTGGTAGGCGGACGCAACCCGGCGGAATGCAATGAGTAACTAGCAAACCTATTGCTTGTTGTTCCGTGTAACCCCATTTTTATCTCTTTGAACTTCAGAGATGCTTTAGTGGCCTCGACTGAAAAACGTCAAAAACTTGATACGGTTGCGATCAAATATGAAACGCATAAACGCCCGACCCGATCTCCTGGCAAATTAC
>LGRX02011702.1:29063-42229 GCA_001247695.2 Cymbomonas tetramitiformis | reverse complement strand
CATGAACGAACTAGTCGTTATTACCATGTTGGTCGTTCAACCTACGTCTCGGGTTCACAACCCAATGGCGGTACCATCTAAGATGATGGGTGACGTAGGTATAAAAGTGAGGAAGCGTTGTGCTTCAGCAGATCTTCTACGGAGACTGCAACTCACAACCCGCTCATAAGCTGTGCGCGTGTTACTGTTCAATAACACTGCACTATCTTATTATATCATATATTTCTTAAGGCTCGCGTCAGCGTCCTTATCATTGGTATTCGATCGTTAAGGCGAGAAACGAGAACTCAAGTGTGAGTGCAGCGTAGATATCAAAAAATTTGTGTATGCAGGTTGCGGAGCGCGAGTAATATCTGGCGTCGCGATCGCATAAACATTGATATACTGCATATACTGACCGCTGTATAAGCGAAGATAGTGCGCGAGGATATATCGACGCATTCGCATTCGCAGATCGTATACAGCAGCTGATCGTCACCTATACTGCGCGACAAGGTGTGCATGCGGCATACATGCGCGCAGTGATAATATGTATGCGCATATACGATTCGCAGCTGTACAAAAATTCACAAATGAGATGCGGACGCAGAAATCATCAGCGGAATCAGTATCCGCGCGAAAATTAGCACTCGTATCATGTGCTAGACATACTGCGACGAGATGTGCTCTTAATCATCAGCGCGCACCATCGTGATTTTCATGATCGCAGCAAATCGCTTACTGTACACGATGATTATTTTGCAATTTTTATGACGATGTCAGTATGCGAAGTGTCATCAACATACCGTCATTATCGATACTTGCAATAATCTCTGATTCATCATCTGCGCGCGTCACGGTGTCCTGACAGAATATATGTATACTATCCGGGATTATCTTGAACGGACGCATGATGACAATATACTGCAGCATGCCATATAATACTCTAATGTTTGCTGAGATACTATACTCTATTCACTGTCAGATTATATCAACCTACAATCATGAGTGTGAACTGCATTAATGTTGTGTGAATAGCTTACACACACACACACGCTCAACATGACAGATCATTGAATACTCTGCAGCAACATCATAGTGTGTGCAAAAAGTCGAGTGTGTGGAGATAATAATACCTGCAGCAACACACACACACACATACTTGCAGTATACACTATCATGAGTATATACTGAGTGCATGCAGCAGATGTGCATTTCACCACCTGTACATTATTATACTGAGCATCACTGTGATTGTGCATGCATTATTCATACCAGTTTGATCACGTTAACAACTGGGACACATGGCATCACATCACAATACATTATACAATGCACAAAGCATACTGCAGTGCATGTAAGCTATATTGGAACCCATGTAAGTGTAAGGTGCCCGAAGGTGATCTTAACACCATAATTAGCTCGACATGCTCTGACGAAGGATTTGGGATGAGCATGTTCGTTCTATGGTGGATCACTGAATGGAATGCTCACCGGAACTACATGTGAAATAAATCAAGCAACTCATTATTGTAAATGAGAGTATACAGGATTACAATAACCCCTAAGCTGATATATATATATCATGTTGGATTATTAGTACTTGGTATACAGATCATCCTGCATGATGAATTATCTTGGTGTATTGTAATACCATAAGTCACCTACATACAAGTGTGTATAGTAAATAATTCACACACACACTTACAAGTACTAAATCAGCAAGTACCTATACAATGCACACACCACTGACATTACTATGTATAATGACATTCACTGACTCAGTAAGTGAAATGATCAACTATAATGTCAACTATGTGCATGATAATATAGGTACCATCCGACAAACACATGTGCGTGTTGGATGTCAGTGATGGCGATAGCTAAGGTAAACAAGATAAAACTACATGCTGAAGGGCTGGATGGAGAATATCTCCAGACCCGAAGGCATTATACAATGCTCAAATAAGCAGCTGGTCACTGCTGAGCATTGTTCATTCGTCTCACATATCAGCTGGAGCAACTACAACAAGTACATTGCATTATGATAGTTGATTCAGAATTGATCAGCTCAATTTGCATGTAACATACAGATCAGTTTTCACATGATTTCTGACAATAGTGTAAAGGACATTCACACACACATAAATGTGTTGTGTGAAGTTGCTGTGATTGTATCCAGCAAAGTCCAGATTTGTTCCAAATGAGATATATCACTTTGATAAATCTTAAGAGCACAAACCTATGCTCAAACAAATCATAGGTTGAGAAATATCACTAAAGTGGGTGTTTCCACTTAAGTTGATTAATATATACATAAATCAGAAAAGTACATTTGCTGTGCATGGGTTTAAATCAGTAAAACCCAGAATGCTGTCAACTATAAATGTTGATATACGCACAACTCACTTATTTGCTATGAAAAAATGTCATATGCAAAAGTGAAGTTCCTTGTAATGATTCTGTACTTACATTTCACATTTACACTGAAATATGTCACCACAACAATATTTCAGACAGCTGAAAAAAACTATAAAATGGGTGAAAAAGCTCCACGTTTAATTTCAAAATGAAAAATGTGTGCCCATTTTATGTAAAATTATGATTTTATACCTATAAAGGTATCAGAAAATCATAATGACACATGTCATATCAGTGTGACACCCTAAAATATTAGGTGTTGAATATATATGGGTAACGCTATTGCTATGGCAATAAATCGCTCAAAATGCTGTACGTAAAACACATTTTGAAAATTTCGGATTGATTTTTTTTGATAAAATGAATGTTATATATCAAATATCAATCCCTGATTTATGCAGCATGTGTAACGCCCTGTAACAACCCTAAAATTAAATGTGTGTAACAGGGGTGTAACGTACCTCCTAAAAAACACTTTACGTTTATGTGGGTATTAAATGCAGTTTTGTTTAAAAATCTTTGCAAAAACGTTATACTGCTTATTTTTTACCTGTATTAGGGTTACTGATATCAAGTAACACCCTAAACACTGTATTGAGTAACAGGGTCACTGTAACTATATATGCTCTAAAATGCCAGTTTTATTTCGTAAAACTTCGTTTTTTTGGCATTATTATATCATACTAAATCATCATAGACATGATAATACTATGGGCAACAACCCTAAAACTGTAGGGCAACAACCCAAAAACTGCAGGGCTACAACCCAAGGACTGTAGGGCTGCAACCCTAAAACTGTATGAGCTGCTTTCTATAAGGACTGCAAACTATAAGCTATAAGCTATAAGGTATATAAACAACTGACTACCTATGTATTCACACTTCCTCAAGGGGGGAAGAAGGTGGATAGGATTCACACATATCCATTTCATATTCCGATCTGGTGATTTCTGATAGATTGCTTTTGATAAAATCACTGCATCCACAAATAACGTTGAAATCTGTACAACGTTAAATCCACCATCACTAATAAAGTGTAAACTCGGATGGGAAATTATATCCCAATGACTATAAGTTGACTTTTGCTCAGCATTTACATTCTCGAGTAAGTTTGGAATGCTGAATATATACATAACATATAACCTGATACCATGCTTAATTGCATTTCCTGGATCAGAAGATGATAGTTATATAATGTATATATATATATATATATCCCACCAGATATACTTTGGCACTATAGCTGTATATAAGAGTGGGAAGGACAAGTGCATCGCTGTAAGACTGGTTGATGTAGTCCCAGTGCTGAAGGCAGAATTTGGCACCCGAATAACAGCTGATAACTGTTGGTGACCACCATGCAAAACCTTCCAAGCGTAACTCCTTTGATCCTAAGATGCAAGTGAATTGTTCATAAATGTTGACATCACATAAAAGCATTCTGATAAAAACCCTATATATTCATATGAGTTGTCATCACTACAATGACATGGGTTTTTGAATCGTCGAAATAAGTATAACTCCGATGGATTCATTAGTACAGAATAAGCTGTTGAGATTATTCCTCCGGCTGGATTGCAATCATTCACAATCCCTGTACATTCCGGTGACAAAATATTGCACTGGACTGATTGGTATAATCAGTGATATATAAGTCACCAGAGAAAGCATTGCAATCGGCACAATGCTGTCTAGACTCACAAAGATGAGTAACAGATATTCTCAGATGTAATAAACAGAGGCACAATGTGACCTACGCTAAAATCGCGTATGCTCGGGCACTGTATTGTGACCTGCGCTAAGATCGTGTATGCATGGACACAACATGACTCGTGCCAATGACGTGGACATATTTTTTGCCACGACATCACATCTGAAATCAATGAATCACTCAGAGAGAAGGTGTTGACATCAGTATAGCACCATTATACATATAGTCATGAGGATTTTAAAGAAGACATAGTCTCTCCGATATTGACAAACATGGTACATATATATATATATCCATGCTCTCTGATCATATATTGACATCCCACAGCATACGATGATGGTAATAGCAAACCACTTCGCTGCTGGAGGGTAGTGTTGTATTTTATACAGCACATGCATGGGCACTCTATGACCCACGCTGATGACGTGAATTCGGGCTGCATCCCAAAGACTGCGATGCACCTTTGGTGCAATGGGCTGCAACCCGAGAACTGCTATCCAGCTTCATAGTAAGCTATCACGTCATCACATAGAGGTCGGACCTCTGTTGTATTTAAACGGCGCTTGACAACCTCCTAGCAATACACTTCCTTGAGGGGGGAAGATGGTAAGCTAAAAATACAACTAAAAACCAAATAAATAATAAAGACAAATAATAAAATAAAACAATTAAGTTGCATCATCGTTTTTGCTTTGGTAAGCCTGACTATATACAGTCAAACCATGCAGAACTCCATGAAGTTGACACATATAAGTATCAAACATTTCTAAGGTCATCAGCCATGACATACATATGAGCTTGATTTTGAAGACCTAGACATTGTATACATCTGGTCTAGCATGTATCCAGACTAGAATTGTATACTGACACGGTGCAAGCACTATAGCCTCTGCCACCGATGATCATTGAAAAAGGGCAACCATTCCATATATTTCATACATATCATCTGATTGTATCATTAAAGGTGTCAAGAGTACTCAATGCAATATGCAGGCTACAGCCTGAGTACAACACCTAAAAAGGTCAAAGCCACTGAGCTGACCAATGCAGCATAAATGCTAGCTACCTTGAAGGCTATACAATAAGCCTATTGCCCTTATGTCTTGATATGTATCCGTGTATTGGCATCTCTTTGAGGTAATTATGCCTACTGAATGAGCCATACCAACCATCTTGTCTTCATTGATCATTACATATCTGATCATATCGCCATTGAGCAAAGCCTATTCTGTGAGATTATATATCACGAGACATTTCATTAGTGCACATTAAACAATTGAAGTGCAACAAAGATCATCAGCTCTGCATCATACCAAAAGGTTGAGTTGTTGTCAATTGATTTTTTAAGACACCATTTCTCAGAGGTCTATTCATCATAAAAGACAGAGTCTGTCCAATCATGGCTATTCAGCCTCCGACATAGCTGCATAGCTATTTAGCTTATGGTCCCAACCGTTGTTAAGCAGCCTCTACGCTATATGGCTGAAAAATGGCAAGCAATCTCTTCGGTCATTCTTGGGCATAGAGCAATCAAGCACAGCCAATCCAGGATGTTTTTCCCAAAATTCTCTACGAATTATTCATATCTTCTATGTGTCATATGAAACAACCAATATACCACCCTATGATGAAAGTCATCTCCTTCAGTGGTGATTTTGCATAGTGACTTTCTTGCTGTTTATTTTCTTCTTATGCTGCAGGTCTGCTGCATCCCTGTGTGATTCGTCCTCGATGAAAGAACAAGACATGTTGAAGCCAGTTTTGCTTTTGGATGAAGAAAGCTCAGAAGATGAAGTTACCAGCAAGTTTCGTAGCTGGTACAACGTTCCGGATGTAGCAGTAGCAAAGAGGCGCTTGCAGAATAAGAAAAACGCTGAGCGTGATGCCAAAAGACGTAAGAAACAATGTCCTCAGTGGATGTTGGATAGTCAATGGTAGCTCTAGCTAGAAAAGTACATTAGATTCAGATTCTGAACATTCAAATGGACTTGAATGCACTCGGGTTTGTACTGAGTTGCAATTGTCCAAAGTTTTCACTCTGACATCATTACTTATTGTGGAATAGCATACAATGGTATAAACCATCCACATATAGATTGACACCATATTTGTAATTTCATAACATTTTGGCACATAAGACAAGCATGCTTCATTAAGAAATGAAAACTCTTTGAAAGTTCATTCTGGAATGTTTAGAAATTTGTTGCCTCATCCATTAGGCCACGAAGTCTTGGAAAACCCGCAATCTGCATACGGTCTCCAAGCACAGTTCATCCTCATTCTGGAAAGTGACAGAAATTTTATAGTCATAAAACAAGTCACAATTCTATCGGATTGAAATGACACATTCACCATTCATACTTCTTTATCATAACAAGTCTCTGAATAGTGTTTGCCCAAAAATAAAATGGGCGCCATTGAGATAAGTAATCATGTGCTGAAGAATATACACATATCACTAGGCAATGCCATGTTCTATTCATAATGAAATGACATGTCAGCCATCCATCAACTACGAAAATATAACTCGTAGTAATTTGTTGTCATTACGGACACTTCTTGATTGACTCTCCATTAGCTTCGATACCAAAGTTAACTTCGGTACCATCACTGATTTCTTTGTTCATCATGACAATCATTTTCCAGAACCATTGTCTAAAATTGGGTACACTATATTGACCCTAAACTGACAAAGTATGTGGGCTGCAACCCAACGACTGCATTTGACATCATCTGGCTTTTGCCACATTCAAAAACGTCAGGCATATTGCCAATATGACGTAGAGAGAATCAATGTTCAGATTGACATTGTTACCTCTAAAGCATTCGATGAGTAATCTCAGTCTGATTCTCTATCAAATCATTTTTCACATAACATAATGATTGAATAACATCCTCCATCACCATCTGATTGGTTTGATACATCTCTTTTTGCGAGGGGGAGGAAGAGTATAGATTCATTCATTTTCATACAGCTGCCACACCTTACATCATTGTGATTTTGCTTGGAAAATTAAAGATCTTATCAAAAGTTCCAGCATCTGTGTATAGCAGCCATAAAATTGATGACACGGTACATCATGCCGATTGAAACATCAAATGAAGTCTTATTTGACTTACTAACACATGAAGTTCATTATGAAGAAATCATAGATGCATATTTCTCCGGCTCTATCATATTATATGAAGGGCACTGATACTGGAGAACGATGGTTTTTCAAAGGTGAATAAGCTATATTGTAAGCTTACGACCATCACTTTGACGTCAACAGCCTGAGATGCTGATTGTCGAAATTCAAGAGTTGAAGGATTCGATGAATCAACCTTGATACATGTGTTTTGATTGATGAATTGTTGATCCATGGTTTCTCCCCAAATCTAGAGAAGCACACAAGTTGTTGCCAATGTCTTAAGGAAAGCATCTGAGCAAAGGATTGCTAGTTGTGCCATCAGGCATCGAATTCCATAACAGAAAAGCCGAGTGAGTAAATCCGCCACTCTAGCTATTTGCCCGTCATTCCTTCCAGGTTCACGACAAGAGACAATTCATCAAAGTCATACACCAATGCATAAGTCACATGCATGGTTGCACAGTTTGTATCCGAATGCCATTCCATCAAGGTTAAGCATCTTGACAGTAATTCTGGCCAACCAAAAGCCTTCCTGTCTTCGGATATCTTGAGCATTCTCATTTCCAGTTCCATTATGGACTAGGAAGCATCATGACTGTGCCTCGCCAGGACACTAATCCTCAAAGCCGCACACTTGAGGCGAGCCTTATGAGACAGTGACTTTTGGCTTGTGGGGCGTCAACCCCTTATCAAATCCTGAACACTTGTTAACACCTGGAAAAATTTATCATGATGCAACTTAAGTGGGATTATAAGTTCCACATAATCATATTGTCTACGTATGCTGAAGGCATAACTACCGCATATGGTTACAATAGGTCGCAGCTTCTATAACATTGTGGCTTCTAAGTCAAAAGCTGATAGCCAATGACTTTTTGCCAAAAAATTGCCGACCATATAAAAATCAGGCCATGGAAACATGTACCCAAGAGGTTTTCGTCCATCGGTCACATATATATATCAGGGCTGCATCCCAAGAACTGCAGGGCTGCATCCCAAGAACTGCAGGGCTGCATCCCAAAGACTGCGATGCACCTTCGGTGCAATGGGCTGCAACCCGAGAACTGCAGGGTTATATCCCTAACATTTTTTACCCTGCATCAAATTGATATGACAGGAGCAGGAATTGATCCTTCCTTGCTAAGGTGTAGTGAGCCTTGTTCAAAATCATACCCTTGCACAGATACGCACACATGCGAGATATCATATCTGTGGATAAATAAAAACCTGCTAAATGCTACCTTTGCCAAAACCGTGGTTTGTCATCGGATTCTTGGCCAGTCATCCGAAGCTACCGGAGATAATGACTGAGGTAGAAGGAGTTGTGATCCTAAGTTGTGCTTGACAAACATGACTAAATAAATTTCACATTAGTACGTGGCGAATTCATTCTCACTCGTCGCGATAGATGTTCGTCAAAGCGTGCGTACTGGACAAAAATATTGAGGAGTTGAGCAGACCGGTTAAGGATTATAAGTCCAATTCCGTTAAGCAGGGCCGCTCCGTTTGCATTAAAACAAGCCCCTTTGTTCGTTTATTATCGAAATCGGGCTCCCCATCACCGCCTAGGATCCTCCAAAGTAGCTTAAGGAGGGGAGGAAGAGTTGGGTGCACTATATCAGGCCGAGAATCGTTCGAATATAATTCGTTATAATCGTGGGATCATCGATCGCGCAAAGGCGACGACGGCTAGCGCAAATAATCCGTAACGTAGACTTCGGATGCTTTGAATCGTCTAGCACATACATGATAACGTGTGGATCAATCAGTAATCCAGCGTAGGATTGTATCGCGAAAACGCTCTTCATTGAACCTTGGAACGTCACTCAACGATACGATTTCCGGAAAGGTGGGCTACATCCTAAGGACTGTATGGCTAAATGCCTAAGGTGAGGGACTAAAGTGGACTCAGTTCCCCCCAATAACCTAAAAACACCATGAGGGACGCCTCAAATCGGTGTAAGAAGACTGGTACCAGCAAGAAGCGACAACAACAAAGACATCAAAGACATATACAAAGGTATGCCCGTTGTGAGGTCACAACTCTCTTAAGAGGGGAGATCTGTCAGGGTTATGACCGATGACATATGTGTCATACATGTCATACGTGTCATACCTGTCATACATGTCATACCATGTCATGTCATGACAGTCGGTCATGTCATATATTATTATGACAGTCGACAGTATGGTCGATCATGACTGTACAGGTCGAGTCGCGTCATACATTTATGACAGTCGTCAGTACGGTCGACGATGACTGTACATGTCGCCAGATGATTATGTCATATCATCAGGCATCCCTGTCATCGAGAGTTCGTATGTCGAACTCTAAGATGGCAAAGCAAAGATACATCTTGGAAACAAACCAAGAACCATCTTTAGCTTTCAGCATGCGCGGAACTCGCATGTGCAGCATGAACGAACTAGTCGTTATTACCATGCTGGTCGTTCAACCTACGTCTCGGGTTCACAACCCAATGGCGGTACCATCTAAGATGATGGGTGACGTAGGTATAAAAGTGAGGAAGCGTTGTGTTTCAGCAGATCTTCTACGGAGACTGCAACTCACAACCCGCTCATAAGCTGTGCGCGTGTTACTGTTCAATAACACTGCACTATCTTATTATATCATATATTTCTTAAGGCTCGCGTCAGCGTCCTTATCAGTTTCCCACATGGGCTAAACTTGCTGGTACATACATGTGCTGACAGCTGAAGGGCCTGCTGCGGGTATATGCGCATTGAATTACGTCCGGTTAAGTCATCTGGCGGTCCCGAACTTCGATGGCTGGATGCCTCGGACATTTCATAACGTGTTTTGACGTGTTTCCCCTGCGAGTGCGCCGAGTTTACATGCAGGGCAAGAGGGTAAGTGTAGCAAGGCGGGTCTTATTCATCGTAGCCCCCCACCCCCTTGCAAATTGCACGACGAAATGGCACCTGCGCTCGATTCCACTGGGAATCGGGTACACATATATGCCGCCAATCCTCGTAGTTACAGTAGTATAGGTATGTCGTTGCTGCTAGCAGCGAGCGGGGCGGTTTCGTCGCTCTGATTTATTGTCTGATCATGGTTACACAGTGTAGCCCCATAGGGTGGCGTAGCGAGCCCACGACAACTTGGCGGTCGCAGCTTCGCCTTCATCAATTACCAACTCATAAATTTCCGTTGGTGCAGGCATCCTCGGCGGACCTCTCGCTGGGGTGCTCAGAGGTAGGTTGACCCTTTACTTTGCGTTGGGCGGCAAGGCGGTCGTACTCCCAATGACCGAGGACCATTATTAGGCGCAACTACATGGGAAGCGTGTAGAGGGTGAACATCCTTATTAAATGCAATTGTATTCCTTAAGTACGTTCTGTATTTTGCCAGGATTTTCCAGTATTTCGGAACGCTTCCCATGTAGTGAGGGCTGTTCCATTTATTGTCGTAGGGGTGTAGGATTTCCATTTTTTGTCCGTCGGGGGTGGGGTCGAGAGGTTGTGTTGTCCGTGGGGTGGGTGGGGTCGAGAGGTGCAGGTGTCCGCTGGGTGGGTGGGATCCTGGGAATCGGTCACGTGTCCGTGGGGTGCGCGACGCGACTCGCCAGTTGTCCGGGCGGGGGCGGGGTCCGACGTTGGCAGCTTGGCACCGCCGCTCCGATTGGTGCTCCAAGGGTCCAGCTGGAGCGGCAGCGGCATCTTGCCTGGGGTGCCTTCATGGCCCCATAATTGTATGCCATGCGATGGCATGGTCGATCACGTCGGTGTCACAATCGAATGAACTTTGACCACCCTAATACCTGAAGCCGTTTATACAAATTATCTTACAAATTATCTGCAGCGGAGACTCTTACAAAAAAAACGTCGGACAGGCCAACTTTATTTCTCGTGTTTAAATCCCATAATGTCGCAAACGTGTACTATGGAGAGCGTGCTTGGCTGTGGGCTTTTACAGCCCCACGTTGCTGCCTTCAAGAATGAAGGCTTTACCGTTGAGATCTTAAAAGGTCACATTCCCGATGAGGACCTAGAAGAGCTTGGTCTCCCAGCTCTGGCCATAGCCGCTTTTCGCTTGCGTATATGGGCTTTGAGCAAGCTTGGCGACGAGATGTTCCACGAGAAGAACGATGGTGTCAGCTCAATCGAACTATTGGAACGGCGTTCGCCCAGCATAAGGACTGCTTTGACTTTGACCAGTGAAGATCTGAAGAAAATATTTAAGCGCATGGCAACGCGCCGTGTCTTCCTCAATGCTCTTCAACAGGAGCTTGCCAAAACGCCTGCAACACGTGCGTGGGCGCACCTTGCATTCGAAGATCTTCGATATCGCTTGCTTAAACATGGTTTTCGTAGTTTGATCTGTTTCAAATAAATGTTCTTCTCAGTCCCAACAGACACCGTTGACAAGTAAAAGTTCTTGTTTGTTTCGCTTGTTTCCACAGGCATCTTCTTGTATTCCTCTGCTTCATACTATTTTTCTCTGATCTTGCCTTTGCTTTCCGAACTGAAACCCCATCTCTTTCGTGTGTTATTATGCCTCCCGCAGTTCTTCGCGCGAATTCTCCAGGAGTCGCAAACCTTCCTTCTGGGACAACAACAACAACTGGGACAACACCATCGACTGGTGCGTGCTCTCGTCGGTTTCCACTCCTCGCTTGTGCGTCTCGCTTCACATCATCTTCCTTGAAGCAATTCATATTGCACGCAACTACCGTTCCTTGCACGGGTACCTTATCGCGCCCAGTCCATTGCTCTGAGCTATCTGTCTGCTATTCACGGTTGTTTGACTAGGTGGCGCGAGTATCCTGCCGGAGTCAGCAGCTACGACTCCGATTGAAACAGCCAATCTGGCAGGTAAACATAATAGTAGGTTACATGTTTGCTGTGGTAAACATCCCATGCTTGCTAGCACGTATGAAATTGTTCACCAGGCGGCCGCAAGTTTGTGAACCGCGCGCGATGGCAGCGCACGTTTGTGTATTGGCCGGGGCCATGAAAGCACCCCAAGCAAGATGCCGTTGCCGCTCCAGCTTGATATGCTATTCACGGGTGTTTGACTAGGTGGCGCGAGTATCCTGCTGGAGTCAGCAGCTACGACTCCGATTGAAACAACCAATCTGGCAGGTAAACATAATAGTAGGTTACATGTTTGCTGTGGTAAACATCCTGTGCTTGCTAGCACGTATGAAATTGTTCACCAGGCGGCCGCAAGCATTGTAAAGCATAAATTCGAGCATAAATTCTTTGATCTTGCTAGTACTATGGCTCTTCCCTATTAATATACACGTGATGCAAGTGTGCATGCCGGAATACGATGAGGTACATATATACATTATCCAAGGGGGCTTAAAAACCTACTGTCTATGTGTCTATGTGCATTGTTAGGTACATACAAACATGCATGCATCGATGTCGTGGTTTATATCTCCCGCGGTCTGGTGAGTTCAAGTTTTGATGTGTCCGGAGGGTGGGTGGGGTGCTCCGTCAAATATGTCCGAGGGAAGGGTGGGGTCATTCATGTCGATGTCCGATGGGTAGGTGGGGGTGCAAGTACCATATCCTACACCCCCCCCCCTACGACAATAAATGGAACAGCCCTGAGTACCTACGGTTATCTATGGTAGATCTGCATAAGTCGACACCGATATCACTGCCTCAGCTGCCCATGCCCGCCTTGCATTGCTCGCTCCCCAGCTCGCAAGCCATATGCCATCAATCGATTCACGGTAAAAACGTTGTAAGAATTGGTATATTATATATATATACTTCGTATATATATATATATATGTTACGGTACAAGCGCGCCTTGGTATGAGCGCGCCCGTACCAAGATATTCTGGTACAGGCGCGCTCATACCAACAAGTTTTTTGGGACAGGCGCGCTCATACCAAAATCGGCTGGCATATGCCAGCGGCGCGCTCATACCGTAACATATATATAT
>LGRX02011702.1:0-28627 GCA_001247695.2 Cymbomonas tetramitiformis | reverse complement strand
TTACCCCCAAACCTTCCCCCAACACACCCTAGACCATGCACAAACAACCCCCAAACCACCTGCCAACAACCCTCACACAGCCGCGGTACAGGGGGGGTTGTACCAGTGAAATCGGTACAGGCGGGCCTGTACCGAAAAACACGGCCGGTATATACCAGTGGCGAGCTCATACCGCGGGGGGGTCATGCCTATCGGTACAGGCGGGCCTGTACCAGTGGAATCGGTACAGGCGGGCCTGTACCAGTGAAACCGGTACAGGCGGGCCTGTACCGAAGTCGGTTGGTATATACCAACGGCGGGCTCATATCGTAACATATATATATTGTAGAATTGTCAAGGTTTACCGCGATTTCAGATCGAAGCGGCAATTATTGTCAAAATTTGTATATATATATAATATATTATAGAATTGTCAAGATTTACCGTGATTCTTTATCAGTACATATGATAATTATTGTCAAAATTTGTATATATATAATATATCATAGAATTGTCAAGATTTGCCGCTTTCTTGTCGGACGTTTCTCTTTCCTTATTTTATGACAATACAAATATTTAATGCAGATTGGTTTGACAACTTACCGAACATTGATACTAATTCAATCGACTTTGTTATTTTAGATTTACCTTACGATCAAACAGCTTGTAAATCTAACAATCGGGTTATTGTTAGGGTTTGAAATCGGTGCGGGGATTTTCACTGTACGAGCCGGGTCAAATCATATATCGTCATGGGGCGAAAAGGCTCCACAACGGGATTTGAACCCGTGACGTTCGCTTCTCTAGTGCGACGCTCTAACCAACTGAGCTACGCGGAGGATGATGATCCTTTCGCGCATTTCAGTGGTACTCGTGCAGATCGGACTGTTACAGATCGATGATCGACTATGCGTGTGACATCGACGACGACGTACCAACATCGCGACTGCGGGCGTCTGTCATCTTTCGATCCGTAACATATCTCCCCTCTTTAAAGTGTCGTGACCTCACGACATTCGTGTCGAGTTACTTTTCAGAGGTCCGACCTCACATGTGATGACGTGGCAGCCAACCTTGTCCGCTCGTACCGGGGGTTGTGTGGAATGTGTCCACGTCATCAGCGCGGGTCACATCGTGCCCATGCATACGCGATCGTAGCGCAGGTCACATCACCGTGCCCGAGCATACGCGATCTTAGCGTAGGTCATATCGTGTGCCTTATGCCGTTACATCTGAGGCGGTTTCCGAACCGTCGCTTCGATACCAATGTTAGGGTTTGAAATCGGTGCGGGGATTTTCACTGTACGAGCCGGGTCAAATCATATATTCTCATGGGGCGAAAAGGCTCCACGACGGGATTTGAACCCGTGACGTTCGCTTCTCTAGTGCGACGCTCTAACCAACTGAGCTACGCGGAGGATGATGATCCTTTCGCGCATTTCAGTGGTACTCGTACAGATCGGACTGTTACAGATCGATGATCGACTATGCGTGTGACATCGACGACGACGTACCAACATCGCGACTGCGGGCGTCTGTCATCTTTCGATCCGTAACAGTTATTGATTTAAATCGATTATGGAAACAACTGAAGCGTATCAGTAAATCTCGAACTGCATATGTATTCTTTTGTACAACTCGATTTGGACACAAGTTAATTTCAAGTAATGAGAAAATGTTCAAATATGATATTGTATGGCAGAAATCGATGGGTTCGGGTTTCTATCATTGCAATCGCCAACCACTTCGATCGCACGAAATGTTGTACATATTCTATGGTAAGTTACCGACACACAATCCACAAATTATTAATGGCATTCCGTTACATAAGACAACCGGGCCGACGCACAAAATTGTATACTGGAAACAGTCCGAGAATCGTTGATACAATATCTGATGGGAAACGATTTCCGAGGTCCGTAATAAATATTGCTAATGGTAATTGCAAAAGTAAACATCCTACTGCCAAACCTTATGACATTTTATAATGGATTGCGTAAAACTTATTCAAATGCATGTGACACAGTGCTAGACCCATGTATGGGCATTGGAACAATCGTGGTAAGGTATGCAAAGACAATCAACACAGATTTACGGGAATTGAAAAAGATACAAAACGTTACTTGGAAGCACTAAACCTCTTACCAAACACGAAATTGTGAAATGGGGTGTCCATGTTTGCCCTAAATGTGTCCAGACAGGGCTTACAATAAACCCTATTATCTGACAGAGTAGACCCCTGATAGTCCTCGCAAACAATCATATCACACTTGCAACGCACCATATGCAAAGAGCATTCACTGCAATATGACTCTTCATTCACACTTTTCGCCGACCAGCCAGCGTTCGCACCTTTGAAAAACTTCAGCCACCCGTATGCAAATTTTATCGCGATATTTTTGTGATATTGTGTGGCTGATTTTTACGCTTTTATGGTATTGATACTATTTTTTGTTGGTGTATTTTTGAGACGCGTTTTACGAGACGAGCAGAGCCGCAGTAGTATGGGGAAATCTGGTCGAAAAAACCATGCCGCGACTCCCCTACTTGCGAGTGTAGAGGTACATCTAAGACAGGTTATGAGCTGCGCCTCAGCAGCACTGCATCTGTTAAAGATTTTGAAAGGCGACTTCGCCACTCTTCAGCAGAAGACAGATGGCACAGCATCCCTCTCAACTCTCACCGACGCGCAAGTAGTTACGCAAAATTTGCTCGAGGCCATTCGACTTGTAGGTACTAAGGCAGCAGCCACAGAAGCCACAGCAGAAAGAGCCTTCATCTCCATAAAGAAAAGTGGCACATCTGCGCGCTCAGAGCAGTCGGGCGCAACAGGCACCACACATAGTGGACCCAGCGCACCGACATTCAGATGCCGGAATCTTCGAACAGCGCGCAGAGCAAAGGAGCATTCTGATAAAAAGTGAACAGATCCCTCCACACCTCGCGCGCAGAGACAGCGCAACATCGGAGACACCTCACACAGAAGCGCCTGCCAAACTTACGGCATCAGTTGTTAAGACATCAAAAACGCCACAGACGCCTACGTCTTTTGGACCCAGCGCCACTCTCGGCGCCCCAATCCACTGGACAAAAGCGCGCGAAGAACAGCACAGGAGATAAAGGAAATCGCAAGGAGCCAAAGGCTCGAAGAAAGTTCTCAGATAAGATCACTAGAGGTGTCAAGTACTACTTAGTGCGACATGCAGGCTACGGCCCTGAGCATGACACCTGGGTCAAAGCCACAGAGCTGACCAATGCAGCAGACATGATAGCTGCCTATGAAGGCTAGCCATTATATTAAGCCGCATGCCCTTACTTCTTGTAATATATACTAATACATGTCGATCATCTATATATAATACCTTCGGCTCTTAATGTTTTATCATTATGTTGCATAGAAGCGGGAAATTGATCCTTCCTTGCTAAAGGTGTAGTGAGCCTTGTACAAAATCCAGGGCTCGGTATCGGTTGATTTTTGAAAAATCGATAGCGACTGATAGTTCGATTTTTTGGAATCGATCGATAGGGATACCATGCAATTTTATATCGTATGACTATGATAGAGGTCGACTATGCATCGATCGATTGTGATAGTTTCAAAGGTTGCATCGATTGATCCTAATACTTAAGAATAAACATTTCTAACTATCGAATAGATACAAATAGCGCACCATTCATACTTCGACCGATACCGATAATTACACATATTGTACCGATAATCCATGATAATCAAGTCTAACCGATAATAGGGTATGCAGATGCTCAATGCATGCATTCACTGCTGCCTATTTATTGGCCATCATATCAAATATTAATACTATCTACTGGGTGTTTACACTGGCCATCATGATATGCTCATTGCTCAAGTGTGCATACTGGTGCTCTACTGCAAGGCTAATATCATCTACTTGTGGGTGTTTACACTCGCCATCATGATATGCTCAAGCGTGCATTCATTGGTGCTCTTCTGCAAGGCACCATGCATGCGCCCTACACCACTAAACAAACGCTCCACACCTGCAGAGCTAGCTGGTGGTGCATGAAACTGCCTACTCATTTTGAACAAGTGTGGCAGTGTCGCCTTACGCCCGATCCACCACTCCAATAGGACAGAGGAACGCGGCGCATCAGGCATGGCCACGGGCTCAAAGGTGTCGTGCTCGTCACCGAGAGGGTTCCCATCAACAAACCAGCTAATTCGATACTGTTGTGTGCCGTAGCTCGTGCGCTCATCAACAATCTTGTCAACAACGTACTCATAGTCATCATTGCCAGCGCTGTCGAACGGGCTTTTCTGTGTTCGCTTGATGAGCCCTTTTCCTTGAGCAAGAAGCTTCACTGGCCCACTCGTCGTCTCTTCGTCGGCTTGGCACTCGGACCTGCTCCTCGTTTTCGGCCCATTTCTCTATCTGGTGATGCGCGGAGGTGTCAGGCGAGGGGCTGACGCAGGCGTGTAACTCAGCTAGAAATAGTCGATGCTTGAATTCAATTTGAATTATGAATGTTTTGTGAAAAAATTACAGTAATCACTCAGTAATAAGAAAACCCGCCAATAAGAAAGTAGCCAGCTTTTTCGATTTCTTCACAATATTTAACACATAGCACTTCATATTTAAGATCTCTATATAAATAAGAAAGTTGCTCGAGGCTGACCTAAAATTCCTGTTTTCTTAAAATCGAGTGTTTACTGTACCTCTTGAAGGTCCCTTGAAGTCCCTTGAAGTCCCCTTGAAATGCAATTTCTGAATTTTAGGCCATCATCGACCAATCGCAATGTAGAATATTAATCAGTCGATATCCGAAACATCGAAAGGTCGTGAAATGGGAAAGTCACATGACGTTCATGCGTGCCATTTTCCGGCGCGAAGCGATCGATCGGTCCAACCGAAATTATCGATGAGAAACCGATACCTGGTCATAATTCATCGAACGATACCGATATTTTGAATTCATCTAACCGATCGATAGGGATGATACGACCCGAAATATCGATGAATACTAATTGCTAGATTTTTCTATGTAGCGTAATCGATCGATACCGATTATGCGTGTGAGCTGATCGATCGATGATGATAGTGACCGATTTTCGGCCGATACACCGATAGATCTAACTATCGGTGCAATCGATACCGAGCCTTGACAAAATCATACCCTTGCACAGATACGCACACATGCGAGATATCATATCTGTGGATAAATAAAAACTGCTAAATGCTACCTTTGCCAAGACCGTGGTTAGTCATCGGATTCTATGGCCAGTCATCCGAAGCTACCGGAGACATCGACTGAGGTAGACGGAGTTGTGATCCTAAGTTATGCCTGACAAACATAACTAAAATAAATTTCACATTAGTACGTGGCGAATCCACTCTGAATCGACAGATGTTCGTCAAAGCGTGCGTACTGGACAAAAAAATTGAGGAGTTGAGCAGACCGGTTAAGGATTATAAGTCCAATTCCGTTAAGCAGGGCCACTCCGTTTGCATTAAAACGAGCCCCCGGTGAAATAACTCCGGAAACATCCAAAGGGCTCCCCGTGACCGCCTGTGAACCTCCAAAGTAGCTTCAGGAGGGGAGGAAGGGTTGGGTGCACTAATATATAATAACTGTGGAAACATGTACCTAAAGGTTTTCGTCGATCAGTTGTATATATAAGGCCGAGAATCGTTCGATTATAAATTGTTAAATCGCGGGATCATCGTTCGCAAAGGCGTCGACGGCTAGCGCAAATAATCCGTAACGTAAACCTCGGATACCTTGAATCGTCACTCTGAAACACGATACGCAGTTCCAGCGTCAATCTGTATCACGAAACGCAATTCATTGAACCTTGAATCGTCACTCTGCAATACGATACGCAATTCAAAGGGGGCTACATCCTAAGAACTGTAAGGCTAATGCCTAAGGTGAGGGTTTAAAGTGGACTCAGTTCCCCCCAATATCCTAAAAACACCATGAGGGACGCCTCAATTCGGTGTAAGAAGACTGGTACCAGCAGAAGCAACAACAACAAAGACAACAAAGACATATAAAAAGGTATGCCCGTTGTGAGGTCACAACTCTTTTACGAGGGGAGATCTGTCAGGGTTATGACCGATGATACATGTGTCATACATGTCACACATGTCATACGTGTCATACCTGTCAGACATGTCATACCATGTCATGTCATATATTATAATGACAGACAGTCGTCAGTACGGTCGACTATGACTGTACATGTCATCGAGATGATAAGTCACATCATCTGTCATTTATTCAAGGTAAGACTTGAATGACACATATCATCGAGAGGCCAGTATGTCGGACTCGAGTTGACGAAGCAAGATGCTATCTTGAAGTACCGAATGGTTCGGAGAAGAAATCATCTTCGCTTCTAGCATGTTCTGAACAATCATGCGAGTATCATATGGCGAACGCATTATTCGTTCAGCCGATACTAGTCGTTCAACCAATGCCTTGGGTTCACAACCCAATAGCGGTGCCATCTATGAGATGGGAGGCATTCGGTATAGATGAGGTAGCGTTGTGCTACAGCAGTATCTTCGGACGAAGTCTGCACTCATCACCCGCTCTTACGCTGCACGCGTGTTACTGTTCAATGACACCTGTGCTATCTTATCATGATATATTATATCTTAAGGCTCGCTTGTGCGTCCTTAACATATACTCAGCATGAGTTTGCGATAATATTAGATAGGACATATTTACTTAAATTAATATACACGCTCCTATAAATCTTAACTTGGCTGGAAAGAAGCACGGTGCATGAGAGAGCGCGTACCGCGTTGACTTGAAATTTAAAAAACAACATTTTAATATCGCAAAACCGAAATCGCGTTATCCCTTTCAAAACGCATCAGACTTGCAGACTAGAGCCCTGAAGGTAGGCGCGCCCGAGTACCTTCTCATACCTTCTTGGAGAGCCTCGTGCGTAGATATATTTATATATATGTAGCAGAGGCGGCACCGCATATGCGATATGTACAGAATGAAGCTTCAAATTCAGAAGTCGAGGCTTCAATATCTGATTGCCTTAGCAAGGGGACTATACTATACCCTGTTGCTGAGCGCGTTCCCCTCCCCGCACGCCCGCGACGATTTCCCCCTCGCCGACGTCATTTCTTATTCCCCAAATAAGCCTGGAAGTTTCTATTCCCTGAATAAGCCTTTCTTATTCCCCAAACATTATGCACCCGCCGCCTTAGAAAATGCAAACATGTAGTGTAAGGTCTGAGGTGACGCTGGTGCAGATCCCGTGAACTGTGCAGAACCCGTGATCTGGTTGCAACACACACCACGGGAGCCGTAGACGACGACGTACCAACATCGCGACTGCGGGCGTCTGTCATCTTTCGATCCGTAACAGTTATTGATTTAAATCGATTATGGAAACAACTGAAGCGTATCAGTAAATCTCGAACTGCATATGTATTCTTTTGTACAACTCGATTTGGACACAAGTTAATTTCGAGTAATGAGAAAATGTTCAAATATGATATTGTATGGCAGAAATCGATGGGTTCGGGTTTGATTCTATCATTGCAATCGCCAACCACTTCGATCGCACGAAATGTTGTACATATTCTATGGTAAGTTACCGACACACAATCCACAAATTATTAATGGCATTCCGTTACATAAGACAACCGGGCCGACGCACAAAATTGTATACTGGAAACAGTCCGAGAATCGTTGATACAATATCTGATGGGAAACGATTTCCGAGGTCCGTAATAAATATTGCTAATGGTAATTGCAAAAGTAAACATCCTACTGCCAAACCTTATGATATTTTATAATGGATTGCGTAAAACTTATTCAAATGCAGGTGACACAGTGCTAGACCCATGTATGGGCATTGGAACAATCGTGGTAAGGTATGCAAAGACAATCAACACAGATTTATGGGAATTGAAAAAGATACAAAACGTTACTTGGAAGCACTAAACCTCTTACCAAACACGAAATTGTGAAATGGGGTGTCCATGTTTGCCCTAAATGTGTCCAGACAGGGCTTACAATAAACCCTATTATCTGACAGAGTAGACCCCTGATAGTCCTCGCAAACAATCATATCACACTTGCAACGCACCATATGCAAAGAGCATTCACTGCAATATGACTCTTCATTCACACTTTTCGCCGACCAGCCAGCGTTCGCACCTTTGAAAAACTTCAGCCACCCGTATGCAAATTTTATCGCGATATTTTTGTGATATTATGTGGCTGATTTTTACGCTTTTATGGTATTGATACTATTTTTTGTTGGTGTATTTTTGAGACGCGTTTTACGAGACGAGCAGAGCCGCAGTAGTATGGGGAAATCTGGTCGAAAAAACCATGCCGCGACTCCCCTACTTGCGAGTGTAGAGGTACATCTAAGACAGGTTATGAGCTGCGCCTCAGCAGCACTGCATATGTTAAAGATTTTGAAAGGCGACTTCGCCACTCTTCAGCAGAAGACAGATGGCACAGCATCCCTCTCAACTCTCACCGACGCGCAAGTAGTTACGCAAAATTTGCTCGAGGCCATTCGACTTGTAGGTACTAAGGCAGCAGCCACAGAAGCCACAGCAGAAAGAGCCTTCATCTCCATAAAGAAAGGTGGCACATCTGCGCGCTCAGAGCAGTCGGGCGCAACAGGCACCACACATAGTGGACCCAGCGCACCGACATTCAGATGCCGGAATCTTCGAACAGCGCGCAGAGCAAAGGAGCATTCTGATAAAAAGTGAACAGATCCCTCCACACCTCGCGCGCAGAGACAGCGCAACATCGGAGACACCTCACACAGAAGCGCCTGCCAAACTTACGGCATCAGTTGTTAAGACATCAAAAACGCCACAGACGCCTACGTCTTTTGGACCCAGCGCCACTCTCGGCGCCCCAATCCACTGGACAAAAGCGCGCGAAGAACAGCACAGGAGATAAAGGAAATCGCAAGGAGCCAAAGGCTCGAAGAAAGTTCTCAGATAAGATCACTAGAGGTGTCAAGTACTACTTAGTGCGACATGCAGGCTACGGCCCTGAGCATGACACCTGGGTCAAAGCCACAGAGCTGACCAATGCAGCAGACATGATAGCTGCCTATGAAGGCTAGCCATTATATTAAGCCGCATGCCCTTACTTCTTGTAATATATACTAATACATGTCGATCATCTATATATAATACCTTCGGCTCTTAATGTTTTATCATTATGTTGCATAGAAGCGGGAAATTGATCCTTCCTTGCTAAAGGTGTAGTGAGCCTTGTACAAAATCCAGGGCTCGGTATCGGTTGATTTTTGAAAAATCGATAGCGACTGATAGTTCGATTTTTTGGAATCGAACGATAGGGATACCATGCAATTTTATATCGTATGACTATGATAGAGGTCGACTATGCATCGATCGATTGTGATAGTTTCAAAGGTTGCATCGATTGATCCTAATACTTAAGAATAAACATTTCTAACTATCGAATAGATACAAATAGCGCACCATTCATACTTCGACCGATACCGATAATTACACATATTGTACCGATAATCCATGATAATCAAGTCTAACCGATAATAGGGTATGCAGATGCTCAATGCATGCATTCACTGCTGCCTATTTATTGGCCATCATATCAAATATTAATACTATCTACTGGGTGTTTACACTGGCCATCATGATATGCTCATTGCTCAAGTGTGCATACTGGTGCTCTACTGCAAGGCTAATATCATCTACTTGTGGGTGTTTACACTCGCCATCATGATATGCTCAAGCGTGCATTCATTGGTGCTCTTCTGCAAGGCACCATGCATGCGCCCTACACCACTAAACAAACGCTCCACACCTGCAGAGCTAGCTGGTGGTGCATGAAACTGCCTACTCATTTTGAACAAGTGTGGCAGTGTCGCCTTACGCCCGATCCACCACTCCAATAGGACAGAGGAACGCGGCGCATCAGGCATGGCCACGGGCTCAAAGGTGTCGTGCTCGTCACCGAGAGGGTTCCCATCAACAAACCAGCTAATTCGATACTGTTGTGTGCCGTAGCTCGTGCGCTCATCAACAATCTTGTCAACAACGTACTCATAGTCATCATTGCCAGCGCTGTCGAACGGGCTTTTCTGTGTTCGCTTGATGAGCCCTTTTCCTTGAGCAAGAAGCTTCACTGGCCCACTCGTCGTCTCTTCGTCGGCTTGGCACTCGGACCTGCTCCTCGTTTTCGGCTCATTTCTCTATCTGGTGATGCGCGGAGGTGTCAGGCGAGGGGCTGACGCAGGCGTGTAACTCAGCTAGAAATAGTCGATGCTTGAATTCAATTTGAATTACGAATGTTTTGTGAAAAAATTACAGTAATCACTCAGTAATAAGAAAACCCGCCAATAAGAAAGTAGCCAGCTTTTTCGATTTCTTCACAATATTTAACACATAGCACTTCATATTTAAGATCTCTATATAAATAAGAAAGTTGCTAGGCTGACCTAAAATTCCTGTTTTCTTAAAATCGAGTGTTTACTGTACCTCTTGAAGGTCCCTTGAAGTCCCTTGAAGTCCCCTTGAAATGTAATTTCTGAATTTTAGGCCATCATCGACCAATCGCAATGTAGAATATTAATCAGTCGATATCCGAAACATCGAAAGGTCGTGAAATGGGAAAGTCACATGACGTTCATGCGTGCCATTTTCCGGCGCGAAGCGATCGATCGGTCCAACCGAAATTATCGATGAGAAACCGATACCTGGTCATAATTCATCGAACGATACCGATATTTTGAATTCATCTAACCGATCGATAGGGATGATACGACCCGAAATATCGATGAATACTAATTGCTAGATTTTTCTATGTAGCGTAATCGATCGATACCGATTATGCGTGTGAGCTGATCGATCGATGATGATAGTGACCGATTTTCGGCCGATACACCGATAGATCTAACTATCGGTGCAATCGATACCGAGCCTTGACAAAATCATACCCTTGCACAGATACGCACACATGCGAGATATCATATCTGTGGATAAATAAAAACTGCTAAATGCTACCTTTGCCAAGACCGTGGTTAGTCATCGGATTCTATGGCCAGTCATCCGAAGCTACCGGAGACATCGACTGAGGTAGACGGAGTTGTGATCCTAAGTTATGCCTGACACACATAACTAAAATAAATTTCACATTAGTACGTGGCGAATCCACTCTGAATCGACAGATGTTCGTCAAAGCGTGCGTACTGGACAAAAAAATTGAGGAGTTGAGCAGACCGGTTAAGGATTATAAGTCCAATTCCGTTAAGCAGGGCCACTCCGTTTGCATTAAAACAAGCCCCCGGTGAAATAACTCCGGAAACATCCAAAGGGCTCCCCGTGACCGCCTGTGAACCTCCAAAGTAGCTTCAGGAGGGGAGGAAGGGTTGGGTGCACTAATATATAATAACTGTGGAAACATGTACCTAAAGGTTTTCGTCGATCAGTTGTATATATAAGGCCGAGAATCGTTCGATTATAAATTGTTAAATCGTGGGATCATCGTTCGCAAAGGCGTCGACGGCTAGCGCAAATAATCCGTAACGTAAACCTCGGATACCTTGAATCGTCACTCTGAAACACGATACGCAGTTCCAGCGTCAATCTGTATCACGAAACGCAATTCATTGAACCTTGAATCGTCACTCTGCAATACGATACGCAATTCAAAGGGGGCTACATCCTAAGAACTGTAAGGCTAATGCCTAAGGTGAGGGTTTAAAGTGGACTCAGTTCCCCCCAATATCCTAAAAACACCATGAGGGACGCCTCAATTCGGTGTAAGAAGACTGGTACCAGCAGAAGCAACAACAACAAAGACAACAAAGACATATAAAAAGGTATGCCCGTTGTGAGGTCACAACTCTTTTACGAGGGGAGATCTGTCAGGGTTATGACCGATGACACATGTGTCATACATGTCACACATGTCATACCTGTCAGACATGTCATACCATGTCATGTCATATATTATAATGACAGACAGTCGTCAGTACGGTCGACTATGACTGTACATGTCATCGAGATGATAAGTCACATCATCTGTCATTTATTCAAGGTAAGACTTGAATGACACATGTCATCGAGAGGCCAGTATGTCGGACTCGAGTTGACGAAGCAAGATGCTATCTTGAAGTACCGAATGGTTCGGAGAAGAAATCATCTTCGCTTCTAGCATGTTCTGAACAAGCATGCGAGTATCATATGGCGAACGCATTATTCGTTCAGCCGATACTAGTCGTTCAACCAATGCCTTGGGTTCACAACCCAATAGCGGTGCCATCTATGAGATGGGAGGCATTCGGTATAGATGAGGTAGCGTTGTGCTACAGCAGTATCTTCGGACGAAGTCTGCACTCATCACCCGCTCTTACGCTGCACGCGTGTTACTGTTCAATGACACCTGTGCTATCTTATCATGATATATTATATCTTAAGGCTCGCTTGTGCGTCCTTAACATATACTCAGCATGCGTTTGCGATAATATTAGATAGGACATATTTACTTAAATTAATATACACGCTCCTATAAATCTTAACTTGGCTGGAAAGAAGCACGGTGCATGAGAGAGCGCGTACCGCGTTGACTTGAAATTTAAAAAACAACATTTTAATATCGCAAAACCGAAGTCGCGTTATCCCTTTCAAAACGCATCAGACTTGCAGACTAGAGCCCTGAAGGTAGGCGCGCCCGAGTACCTTCTCATACCTTCTTGGAGAGCCTCGTGCGTAGATATATTTATATATATGTAGCAGAGGCGGCACCGCATATGCGATATGTACAGAATGAAGCTTCAAATTCAGAAGTCGAGGCTTCAATATCTGATTGCCTTAGCAAGGGGGCTATACTATACCCTGTTGCTGAGCGCGTTCCCCTCCCCGCACGCCCGCGACGATTTCCCCCTCGCCGACGTCATTTCTTATTCCCCAAATAAGCCTGGAAGTTTCTATTCCCTGAATAAGCCTTTCTTATTCCCCAAACATTATGCACCCGCCGCCTTAGAAAATGCAAACATGTAGTGTAAGGTCTGAGGTGACGCTGGTGCAGATCCCGTGAACTGTGCAGAACCCGTGATCTGGTTGCAACACACACCACGGGAGCCGTAGCGGCGATCGAAACGACGGGTGGCTCAGTCTTAGTAAGGACATTAAAAGAAGGATTCCGAGTCGCTCTGTCACCTTTCGTTAAAAACGCAAGCGTGAAACTAAGTACGGTAAAATGCAGCGTTGCAACGCCAATACAACACCGAAAACACTGTTAACGAGCGCGCACATCTCAAACTGTCAACGTGCACAAACATTCAATGAATCCACACGCGGCTGATTTTACGGCCTTCAGAACACAAGTTGCTCTGCAACCGCCAGCGCAAGGTTGCCACCTGAGTCGAGAAGCCGGAAATGAATGTTGCAAACGGAGGCTTCGGTTAAAGCGGTAGTCCGTCACTCGAAAAACGCAGATCGTTTACCCAACCAATCATCAATCAGCACGCGCCCGATAATAACCTCGCGCCCTCCTACATGTATCACGCCGAGCGTGATTTGACAGCAAGAAAGACTCTTCCGACTTCCTGGGAAATCATAAAAGTTGCTAACTTCTCGAGGAAATATCATTTAAAAAAATGAGGCCGATGTTCAGTTTTTTTCTTCTTTTCACTTGAAACTTTGCATGCCCATTTGTTCGCATCAAACTAATGTAATACTCACTTTCCACACGAAAGAAAATGTTCTCTTTACCACATGATTCTAACTCTAATCAACTTCGTCCCAATTCTTCATAAGGAAACACAGGGCCCAACTTAAAGTAAGTTACATACACTCATGGTTTTCACTGTACAAATACCGTCGTGCCCTCTGCCCAATGATACAATTAAAAAAATGCTGCAAGGACCTTCCCTTCCCAATATCCTTTTATTTCTTGTTTATATACCCCTTGTGAGAGGTTACACATATTTGCGGATAATTGATAACAACTGTCATGAATTCATAGCATTTCCCTCATTATTCTGCATCTTTACCAGCACCATCAGCAATGATTCAGATTTTGGTACCAGTTGTAGTGTGCGCTGTTTATAATTACCTGCAAATTCACAAGTGTCACTAAAGAATTGCTACATGCCACTTTAGACTAGGAAATGGAGCTATTCCATCATATGCATACTGAACCTAAACACACTATTGCCGTGACTTTTCCGCACTATCCCGGGCTAGAGAGCACACCTTTGTGCACTCCGATAGGCAATACTTCCGGCTTCGGAAACCCTCCTGAGGTTGCAGAACAAACCAGACAAAGGTCAACAGGCTTGCATTCTACAATCTCTGAGCTATAGACCACCGTTTCAGCAATATCCTAATGCCCTTGTGCATGTGGCATGGGATGCACGCATAATTCACAAAAATGCGTTTGATTGAGTGTAATATGCTAGTCCAGAATTATTCCAAACAGTAAAGAATGATTTCCTAAACACAACGGGAAGGACGGGGCGTTAGTTGATGCCATGCCTTAAAAACCACCGGCTCCTTCCGGACGGATAGAGGGCCTAACCCGGGAGCCCCGCCACCTCCGCGTGTGCACGTGGCGACACACTTTGTAGCGCACTGAGCAGACCGACCCCATATCTTGGTCAGGGTCAGCAGAGACTTCGAGAGTCTAATTCTATCTTGGGTGCCGAAAAAGCCTAAGTTCATCTACCGCGTCGCGTTGTTGGGAAGCTAGCAAAGTCGCAGACATGAATGGTTCGGGCAGAAACCCTTCAAGTTTACGAAGGTCGACAGACCCGCAGGACTTTGTGGACGTGGGTGGTAACGTTTAGGGAAAGGCAACAAAGCAACAAAGCATGCGATCTCACCAAGGTGTAATCTGAAAGGCCCAATACGCGGGGACTTTGAATATAAACAGCAAGGAAGAGTAGAGACAGGAAAAATATCTATCTTGCGGAATGAGTGTCAGCAAGCAGCAGTTAAAGTGAAATAATTTCCGAGCTTTGAAGGTGCCTTACCTTCCTCACGGAAGCTGCAACCGATGGCAGACACACACAAGCCCGCGCAGTCAGAGCCGATTACGAGCAACAACAATCGTCAAATCCAAGGTACTCACAGTCAGTCAGTCATCAGGAATGTACGCCATATAAGCCCTTCCCCGAGGATATCAGCACGTGTATTTCGCTGTAGCGCGCAGTCATGTGTGAAAGCCTGGAAGCAAGCCTGTTGAAAGCGGCTTCAGAGTTCGTTTGAAATGCTTTTCTCTCGATGGATGAGTCGTGAATGAGAAACACCCTGTGGTACTCACCATTCATTTTTCCGTCAACAAAAAGACTTAGCCGCTCCTCCCCTGCAGAGACTCCGGCTTCTGGGAAACAACGGATTTCAAGGAGATTAGAACTTGTGCAGAGTTGGCGTATGAGTGATATTGTTGAAGAATTATCGCAAGGCTATCGATTAGCGATACCTGTTGAGCTTAATGCCTGCGGAACGTCTTCCATCGTCTCGCCAGATCGTCCGCTGGAAAGGCTATATGAATTTTGTCGAAGTGCTCTGTGCCATGGGCAAGTGTAATATGTTTGTAAGTTTAGTATTTTTGTTACCAACGAATGCGGGAGCAAGTGAAACTTTGAACAACGATGTTTCGGCTGTCGGACGAACTCTTCCTAGTGCGTGAAGTTTTTTCTCGCCGATTCAGTACGACAGAGCGCATATGCACTCAAACGATAAAGCGGATATGCAATCGATCGAATAAAAGCCGATGGCGCGTTTTTTACTCTCTCAAGGACAACCTCTCACCTGAGCGCCGTGTCATTATCTAAAGCTAACGCAGGAACCGATGCAGAGGCAAACAATGCAACAGCTGCTATGCCTGAAGCAGTCCTTTGAACGGCGCTCGTGAAATTTGAGGAACTATCGGAACTTGCACCGCTGACCTGTTAAAAGGCACACAGATATAAAATGGGTTAAAAGCAGAACCGGCGTAAAAAGCGACGGACAAGCAGAATTTAGGGCCTTGTGAGATTCTTGAAAAGCTACAAAGGATCCCCTAATAGATCGGACTACAAATTCGCAGCGTTTTCGGGTAACACAATAATTCGAAGATAGGAGGAAGTATCTTCAAGGCGACCCGAAGCATTGAATCATATGATTTCTTTTGGTAATGGTTTCACCTTCCTTTGTATAATCTGATTTTGGTCTGCCGTGGTTCCAGCGCGATTACAATTATCGATAGATCCCAAGCAGACTATTTTCGAAGGCGTAGACCCTGAAGCTTGCGTTGAACCGCGAGAAGGTCGAAGAACGCGACCATCGCAACACAGTACAGGGGACGCAGGAAGCGTTGAACATAGGGCTGTCATGTTTGATGATCTTGCATGCACTTCAAGTAAAAATGGTTTTGACAACAGATATATGATATGTAATCCAACAAATTCAAATACTACAGAATAATAGTGGTCGTGTTCATATCGCTATAATGCAACTAGAACTAGCAACTGGGCTCAGTTCAACAGCACTTTTTCTGCAAGGTGCGAGTTGATCTCTCTTGACTCTTGTGTCTTGTCATGAGGGAATATCGACACTGTTCCAATAAAACGTCCACTTCACGAAAGATCCGACCATGTATGTGTCGACGCAGCGCTAACGTGTTTTGTTATAATTGGTTTTTAGTGCTGCGTGGACGAAAAAGCACACTCCCTAAATTAATAACGAATGAATATATCACACTTGGAAATTACACAATTACGATCGAATAAAAGGTCGTCACGTCTACACCCTACAGTGAGGTCGCACGTCGGTGACACACTGACACTTCACCTCTTGTGTGTCTTCACAATCCCAGATCTACAGTAGATCTTAGAACACTTGGATGTTGGATCTGTGACATGAACTTGCAACTTCACTTTTCCATTCGATTGTGATCGTTCGAGTTTTTGACATGGCAGAATAATCTCTCACGATTCGAATGTGTTCAATGTCTGTTGATCTGTTGATGTTGGGCCTTTATACATCGACATGGTCCCCAGAAATGTTACAAACCCTAAATCCAAGGTCTATTTTTAATTTTAGTCCATGGAGATCATGGATGATACGGGTGTCATATGTCACGCTCGCGCTCTGGTCATCTGGCTGCTTGCTGGTTGCTGCGCACCCTTTGTAAATTATCAAAATTGATGAGAAAAAAAACCGAAGCGTTATGTCGTGAAAATACGACTCCGGAAGTTTCTCCGGAAGGGAGTGAACTGAACAGTTCTTGATTGCGACGGCAGACCCATCCGTCTTCGTGGGCCAACAGCTGGTCCTTGCAATAAAGTTTCACAATCTGATTTTATGCCTCACAGGATAGATCTTTATGTCGTATAGAAGAACAAATAAGTCATGCGGGGGTCTAGCGTCCCCTTGCCTGAGCTCCCCCTTACCAAAGAGCACCAAATTGGGCTAACAGGGGCTTTCAAGGCTGCCTATTCAAGTTGCGAAATGTTATATGCTGACCACGTCTGAATCAACTCAACGAAACATATCATATCACCCGGAAAGTTATTTGTATAACCTCAGAACCTGAGCTCAGACTGCCCACAATGCGGATCCTTGGGTGGTCAACACAACGCTCACCCAGCACGGGATGCAAACAAAAACGTAGACGTAAATATATCGCGTCCGGAATGGCCGTCGTCGCCGTGGGAGGAGGCTCTGCTTTGTATTTCAGCGATCTTCGTACCAAAGTCAACCAAAACTCGAAACGAACAACCACCCCACCGGCGCCGTTTGCATGTTTTGCAGAAAAGCTTCAGGTTGGTGGTGTTCCTCCTTGCTTGTCGCAGCTCGGTGCCAGTGCAGCAAACGCTTACGGTTGACTGTATGCTGAAGTGCTGCTCTGTTCGCACGTTGCTTTAAACTGTGCACTGCGAACAGGTGGTGGCGCGTCCGCTCCACGCAATCGGGACCCTTCTGTGTGTCTCCGCGGACTACAAGGCAACTTCCTCTATCTCCAGGTTGTGCGTCTCCGCTATGGAAAAATAAGTTAACCTTCTGGCTCAATGGCTCACTTCTAAGAGTTGGTAAGAAAGTAACAAGTTGTGTACGACCAAGCGTCCTGGAGGTTCCTTCAATGCCGGCTTGAAACTCTGCCCTAAAGTACTAGGTAGCCTGCGAGCATTGGATGAGGACTTACACTTGTTTGCAAAGCACTCTGCACAGGTTGCTGGGGAAACGGCACACCGAGGAGCAGCTTTGCTTTGTGCACGCACGAGGGGCGGCCCGGGTGCTACAGCTTTGCCGGTAATCTTGGGCCGCACGACCATATATACACTCTCGAAAATATTTTGTCGTTCTGGTCGGCGGAGACAGTATAGCGGTTCGCCGGGTGCAAAGTGCACGCTGCCTCCAAACTACATCGTATGGCAAGTGTATCAAAGCAGAGTTTCGCGCTTCCAGAAAGTCACTTTCGGCTGCGAGATTGGCTTCCCTAGCTCAGAGCTAGTACGTCAGGCGAGAGGAAGCCACACTCGCCATTTTTAAGCCTTCAAATGAACGCCTAATTTGCGTCAGAAGAGAGGTTCGGGCCATGCTATATCGCTCGCTTGGATCTGCAGGAATAATGGGGGCGTATTCATCAAGGCGGCTCAGTTTGCTTCCGCTCGCAACATTCTCCCTCGGTGAGCACAAACCGCGGCAAACCCTTGCAAATAAAGCTTTGCTCCTTCGCGCCACAGTGCTTCTGCAATGGGCTGTAACCTGTGATCCGTTCAAAGTTCTCCCAACATCATTCCCACGGGCCGAGAGGGTGCCAGCATTATCAGATAAGCCTACATAGTTGTGGCATGGCACTATTCATGCACTCCGAGGTGTACTATGTTTTGTTTTGCCTTGACTCACATAGCACCGCGTGAGGAAGAAGCCCCAAACTTTTGGGAACGTACAGCATCGCCCCAAAGTCCAATATTTCACCCAAGGTAGCTTCCATGGCGTCCGCATGTCCTCTGTGTGACTCAAAACATGCCTATGCGACGTCAAGTGTACTTGCACGGGTCACATACGCGCATGTTTGCACGTTTTAATTTTGCGTCTATCAAGCAAGCACAAGTGGGCCTTTTAGGGAGAAGTTCCGAATTGGACCCGCCGCTCAAACCTCCCCTTCCACTTCTGCTCCACCTTCCCTCTGTGTGCACATGTGATGTGCTCGGTGGTGCTTGGAGCTGAGGTGCAGGGAGTACACCGAACAGCTCAGTATTCTGCAGGACCAAGCGCCTGCGCAAAGTTTCGACAAGGTGCTACTCATGTTCTCTGTCAAGCCGTTGGAAATTCGATGGTTGCAAGCGACTTCTGATATTTGTTTCTGGTATCACCAGGTGTGCCAAGTCATCCACTCGGAATTTGGGGAGCATTGGTCAAAGGTGGGCTGCGCTAGTGCCCCCGCTATTGGTTTCTTTGCCTAAAGTTTCGAAGTGGACGGAAGTAACCCTTCCGCCTCCCGCAGAGGTTCAGAAGTGTGGATATCGAGCCCCTTGCAGCCGCATCACTGGCCCAGGTGACACCAGCCCCGTTTCAGCGTCATCAAAGGGTTGTCCCAAGGGCGAGTGCCCGGCGTGCTGCAGCTGGGCGATCTGCAAGCCACAGATGGCAAGACCGCTGTCGCTTTGAGTGTGCGCAGATGACAACTTCGGGTGGCTAACTGAAATATGTTTCGCGCGTGTCAGGTACATAGAGGCACTCTCCATGACGGCCGTGAGGTGGCAGTGAAGGTGCGAAGCGCGGGAAGGGAAACACCGCGGCCGTCCCTTGAATGCATTTGAGAACTTGTGGATTAAGAGTCGAGTTGTGATAGTATGCAAGTGGAGGATATGAGGATTATTAGTGAATCCATGACACGCTGTTGTTATATGCTCTGGCGCCCATAATGACTGCAGGTGCAGCGTGCTGGGCTCGGGCGAACTGTGCATATGGACATGACACTCTTAAACGGATGTGCCCGAACAGCAGAGCTTCTGTTTCCTAATCTTCGTATCAGATGGCTAACAAAGGCACGCCATCCTCGATAGCCCAAGCACCCCTGCATCCTCGAGAAAGAAAGAAGTTCACAGTGGCCGCAGCATCCGTGGTGGGGCGCATTATTTGTACCCACGATATCCCGGCATCAATCCACGATCAGATTTGATCGTGCATTAACTACCTCTGAGAGTTTCTTTTTCATATATATATATATATATACAACCTATGTATGCATGTATATAAATTTGTTTATTCTATGAGGCAAGCAGATCGTTCTCCTGCACCCTGATTGATATTGATTTCGTGTGTTTAGGGCGCCGCATGTTCATGGAGCCACTTGCTGCCGCTGCTGCACACAGTATACACTTCTTTTGTGTTGGTAGGGTTTTGGGTTCTGAGCACTGTGTCACTGACTCACAGGCATCGTTATGATCTAGGGTTTATTATGGATGCACAACTGCTGTGATAAATTAGCTTTCTATGGTCAGAACATGATATCCACGTTGCAATTATGAGAATGCCGAAGAAGATGGGCAAAACCGTGGGCACCCCAAGCGCAGCATTTATCTCAGTGGGTTGTCCACGGAAGTCACTCTCTTGATTCACGATGCGATTTTAAAACTTTTGGCCTCGGTCAGTATGGGGCTGAACGGGCCATTTTAGGGCATCGTAGGACAAGAGGAGGGCACAGTCGGATTCTGACCACGGCATGTGTGAGCAGGAGTTTGAGGGGACCCTCCTGCAAGAGCTTGACTTCATGAGAGAGGCAGACAATGCGGAAACGACGGCCTCTATCTTCGCCACCCGTCCCGACGTCAAGGTAGCCGCGGCTGTGGCTTCTGCTTCTGCCCCATTGCTTGTGCTGCCTGCAATGAGCTGTGCATGCGGCTCTTCCAATGCAACAGGCCGGCAGATATATGCTGCTTTCCCAACATCTCGCAGCGCTTCATTTGATGTGAGCAGTGAATTGCCCTGCACACCCTCCTTGCGGGGTGGAAATTGCCACTACCGTCCCTGATGAAAAATATGCCATGCCAGGTGCCTGCGGTGTTCCGAGAGCACAGCAGCCGCCGGTGCGCCCCAGGCCCCATGCCCGCCTGCCTCGCGGCTCGTACAATGCCTAGACCGTTCCTTGCCACGGAGGCAAGGAACGGCCATAGATATCGCCACAGAGGCACGGAGGAAATGCGATTGGTTATCTGCGCTTATCTGATCATTGGATGACCCGATGCCACTTTTGGTATGTGAAGCTCTGTGTAGAGCTCCTCGTTGTCGAGTTGAGGTTTGCTCAACTCAAGCGAGTCGAGTCGCTTTAGTGATGTCACCGTCATGGCATGTCACCGTCAGGGTTGTGTGGAGATGTCCAGGGTATTGACCATGGAATTGGTCACGGGCTGCCGAGTCGATGATGACCTTGCACTCCGCAGACTACGAATCACAAGGCCGCAGGTGTGTGTGGCGGTGTGTATGTGTGTGCGTACTGTCATATTGGCACGGGCCCAGCTTCCCGTTCCTCTGCAACGAAATCATATTCAACGGGACACCGTGATTGGTGGAGGACTGGCTGTTCCCTATACCCAGCCTAGCCGAGCCAGGAGGGGAGAGAAGTGAACGGCCAAATCAAACCCTTCATATCTCCGCTCCCCCTGCGCCGCGCTTCCTTTCCAGACAGCGCCCTCCCCACCACACCCCAAACACTGCCTTCCCCTCCACGCTGCAGGTGCCGTCTTGCCCTCCACACAGCTCTCGTGCTGCCTCGCAGGGAGACTGCACACATGCATGTTGTTCCGCTGCAAGTGGGCATGCTGGGCCGAGGAGGGCCAACCTGGGGAATGCTGCGGCAAATGTCGGATGCGGACGGTCTCTGAGGCTTGGAGGTGATGAGGCTGGGAGGTGATGAGGCTGGAAGGTGATGAGGCTTGGAGGTGATGAGGCTTGGAGGTGATGAGGCTGGCAGGTGATGAGGCTGCTCACTGAGGCGTTCTCCGAGTTGGTATTCATTCACGGCCACGTGCACACGGACCTGCATCCTGGTGAGCGCGTGTGGACTTGCCTCCTTTCTTTGCAGTTAATGTTTTGTCATGCTTTAGTGCTGGTGCCAATGCTTGGTTGCGCGGTACACTCCGAGGTTGCCGGAATCCAAATCCCAAACCAGCTGGCACAGAGCTGACTAGCAGGTCAGCCTGTGGTTGCTGTCCCACCATGTGTCACATGTCAAAACACACGAGAGGAAGCCGGTCGCCATGAGAGGTCACCATGAGAGGTCATCATGAGAGGTCACCATGAGAGGTCACCATGAGAGGTCATCATGAGAGGTCATCATGAGAGGTCACCATGAGAGGTCACCATGAGAGGTCATCAGCTGAGCAGGCGCACGCAATGTCTGACAGGACGTAGTCTGAGAGTCTGTGTCATACTCATAAGGCAAAGTCCACGCTTTTCGCCAGCTCCAGCGGATCATGACCTGTAGCACCGCCGAACGTCACGCTCAGGAAGGAAACCTCTCGGCCACGGAACGTCCGTGCAAGCTTGGCCGTGGCTCCCACAGCCCGGCCTCACCGAAGATGTGACACAGCCACCTAGGAGTTAGCACTCCCCAGCTGCTGAAGAGCCTGCCAGATAGTAGTGCGGTGTGTGGTGAAGTACAGGTCCATTGCGACCTTAGGCGTGTACCATCCTCCCACTCCGAAGATCATCCTGCTCGCCCAGCTGTAAGTCCAGAGCCACTGCCCCAGAGACTTCCTGGCACTGGCCCCACCGAAGCGGCAATCCCCAGCGTCTGGATTAGCCCGCCGGAAGGCCTGCACACGACAGTGCCCGGCCATGACCCCCTTGTAGGGCCTTGGATACCACCCCGCTGCACCCTTGGGCGTTGAGAAGAGAAGCCCCCTCGAGGGGACCCCCTCCTGAACGATGCACTTCTCGAGCAGACACACAGGGGGGATGTCCAACCCCGGGATGCGCTCAGGCAGGTAGAAGTGCCGAGGCTTCCTGGCGTCCACATTCTTGTCCTTCTCCAAGTGGCCCGGCGCATAGGGTCCCAAGTTCCCAGGGCGTGTCCTCGAAGCCCTCCGCCACAGACCAGTACCGAGGCAAGTAGGCATTTGTGCCCACCGGGTCGAACACCACCATCTACTGTGAAATGCCAGGCGCACATGTCCTGCACCGACAGGAGCTCATCCCGCCGGTATTGCCAGAGAGTCTCCCCCCCGGACATAGCAACACAGATGGTCCAAAAGCGTGTTCTCCACCCCGAGAATGTGCTCCGCCGCCAGCGCCAAGTCATACTCCGTGGCAGCCCGGAACATCTGCTCGCACATCGGCCACAAATCCGGCGCCATGGTACCCTGCTTGTTCACCATGATCGCTGTGGTCAAAGTTGTTTATCCTAAGCAACAACCTCAAGAGCTCCACCACAGCCGGCGCCGTGCTAGACTCCCCCAAAATGGAGCTGTTGGGCACACTCGTGCGCCAGGAAGAGCACAATGGGCCTCTAGCCCCGACAAGCAAGGCCATCCCGCCTGCCCAAGGCGTCCCTGAGCCGCGCTGGCACCCCTTGTGGCTTCCAATGCTCTGTAAGATAGGGGGCGGGCACCGGAGTGCCTGCCGTCCCACCATCCCGAGACTTCTAGGCGGCTATCGTAGTGGTGATACGGGCCGGTGGGCCCATCTCAACCAGCCCGAGCAAAACTGTGGAGCCCTGGCGTAGCAATCATATCGCAGCCGCATGCGGCTGCCATGTGAGTGCTACCGTTGACCAAAACTGTGCCGTGGATGTGCATCAATACGAGGCCGAAAAAAACGGAAAGGCCCCAATTTCCCCGCCTCCTAACGGTTGGCCCCGTCTGTGGCGTGGGCGTTTCGAACCGCCGCCTCCGGTTGTGCCCAAACCGCGGCCGTGGTGGTCAATGAGCACCCGTTCGACCACGCAACCCATCGCCAAACGGACTAGGCGATCAACATGTTTCTACAAGCCTTTTTAGCAGATGCGGACACCGTATGAGGCGTATAGCGGCACTCCGATAAAAAACACTTGCGAGGCTTAGACGTTACATTAGTGAGGTTATTGTTACAACCTTAGAGAGATTATTGTTACAACATTAGAGTAAAGTATTGTTGAATTCCATACTCTCGTTAACTTGCATTTTCACTCCACATTTTATGGAAACCTTGCCTTGCTTGACCGTACCTGTGTTACACGCATGCCATACTCACATTGTTTTTAATTTGTAGTGTTGTACGTATGAAATAACCTTGAGTGCTTTGCCTTGCACATAGTGGTGTACAAGCATGCATGTTTGCGGAATGATATCATTCAAAACATATTTGTACTCTCAAAAGTTTCTGCTAGCCACCTCCGTCTAGTCCGTGGCACTCGGGAGCCTATTCTGGCTGGCTTTATTCTTAGGGCGGCCTCTTAGGGTGATCCCGCTGAAATCGAAGGTTAGGCTTTGTCGCAAAGTATACGCGGCGATCTTCCATGCAACTCTGAAGGAGGGACTCATCCAACAGTAGAAAGTGCTCCCATAGAGTACCTGCCGGCACCGAACCTTGAAGCTGCACAGCCGCCGCTGAAAACACCAGTGGCATGGTAGGTCATCTGCTGAGCTGCGTGTGTCCTCCGTGTCTCCGCCAAGTGAACTTCCAAGGAGGCGCCTTAAGCACCAGCATACGGTGGGACCCATCAGAGGTGCAAACTACCGGGAAGAGGCGCCTCTCGCCGCTCACGCAGTACCTGCTCCAAGGCAACCTCGATCGGAGATTAGAAAGTACCGGAGTCACACGTGCACCGCTGTCGAGCAGGTGCCCATACTTCATCCTGTAAATCTTGAGCACATGAGCGCTGTCGGTAAAAGGGTCCAACCTGGTCAATAATGGAAACCTGAACGGTACCAATAGTAGAGCTCCTTGAGCAGAAGCTCCAACGCCGGATATCGCCAACGAGGCTCCCCCCAACAGCCACTGACCTGTGACTGTCCAGTTGCCGAGACAATCATATGAACGAGCTTCGGCGCCCAACGGCGTGTCGAATCCCTCAACAGAACCCGAGGTGTCACCTGGGGGTATGTCCATCTCCACCGGCCCAAGTCCTCTTCAAACAGAGAACAGGTTGGTCATCGCAAATAAGCCAAAACCCGAACGAGCAGTAGGCATACCGGCTTCGCTGCAGATTCAGCGGAGAGGTCGCCGAAGGGTCCCACCCATACCCACCTGATGCAAAATGCCGGTGGAGCAGGAAGGCTGCACCAGGTCGGCAATATATTGCCTCAAGGACCCTCGATGGTGCCCCCAGAACTCTTCACGAAAGAATCTCTAGAGGTCTCGGTCGAGCTTCACGGCCGCCGAGAATGGCTGCATCTCCCACACGGTCGTGTCCTTAGCCGTCAGGAAGATGCACACGCCCAAGAACACCTCGACCGCTTCAATGCCGCGTATTCCACCAGCTCGGCCAGGAAGTCATACCGAGCCTGGGCAAGCAAAGCTGTCTCGCGGTGCACACGATGGGTCGGGTTCCGGCAATCGAAATGCTGAATTGTGTGCCACTCGCCCTCCCTCTTTTGTAATAGGTGAAGAACTGATCACGACGGGGGAGCTGATGTCTGTCTTTGACTTTCAGCTTGTTCCCCTTCGCTGTGACCAAATCCTGGGCCATGCGCCGCTGTGGTGTGTTGAAACCCGCTGGAGTCCCCGAGTGTGTCGACCCGGTACGTGTCATAATGGCCTCGTCGGACTGTGACACACCGTTACCACAGTAGTTCTCACAAATCTCTCGCGGTAAGTCCGAAGCCGAAACCAGATTGGCCACCGCGAGTCCGTCCACCGCACCACTCATTAGCTCCTCCAATCCCGTGCTCGGACTTGTGTCCGCAAGCAAGCTGGCAAAGGAGGGAGTACCTGCCGCTTCAGAGGGGTGGAGTTAAGGCACACCAGTGGAGGGGCTGATAACTCACCTGTCTGAGGAAGAGCTAGGGGCAGAGGCGCTGGAGGCACAATGGAAGAGTTGATGGGCTGTGGCCACGGGTTGCACGGTCGCGGGCTTCGGAAGGAATAACGGTTTTGGCGCAACGGCGAGGCCACATGAACGGCGAGCTGAGTGGCAGGCTGAGCTGGCGCTAGTACCGATGCTGTCACCGAAGTGGGGGCTAGCATCCACGACTGCAGTGCCGTGGGGGTGCATGCACTGACCGCGATAGCGGCAACGCTGCAGCGGTGTTTGCGAGAGCCGCCATGGAAACATCGCGCACAGGATTTGGTCTGTGGTCACCCTCGCGGGGCGCGGTGTCCTCAGTACCTGCTTCTGCTGGCGTATCCGCGCCCCCGACGCGGGACATGTCGGATCTCTCACCAGCCGTCGAATTCAGAAGTGCTTCTCGAAGTCGCTTGACAACTCTGCCCATGGGTCCGGACTGCTCAGATGGTATTCAGTCTGCGGGAGCCTCCTTAACCGCGTTACCACCCCATGTGAAAGCGTGACCAGAAAGCATCGCGCTCGCCGCCTGCAGCGCCTGGTTCTATGTGTCAGCTGCGCTTAGGGATTGCCACCAGATCCGGTGGGTTCCCAGTGTTAGCAGCCGACGCTGAGGTGCTCTCCGCGAAAATGCTGACCATCCCCAGCGTGGTAAGTACGCACTCGGAGCACAACCCTGCGAGCGCGCATCCAGAGGAAAAGCGGCTCGCCCGCGAGGAGAAGGTGCAAGTCCACCGCTGCGATGCGCTGTAAATGTACTCCACAGAGCGGGCAGCGGACGGAAGAATAAATCCCGTCGTTGTTGCACTCGATGCGGGGACAGTAAGGGAGGTCCAGGGTTACGCAGCAAGGGTTGTAGCGGTTGCGGCTCATTGTCTTTCGGCTGGTGCGATGGAGAAGGGAGAAGGCCGCAAGTCCAATAAGTCAACGAACTGGGGCTGTTCACATTAGCAGAAACACGGTGGCCGCCATGTGTGTGTTCCCATCGGCCAGGGCAACCAGGTCCACAAAAGGGGCTCTATGCAGGTGGGGTGAACAGTTCCAGGAAGAGCTCTGAGAGGGCAGTGGCCCGAGAGTCAACCGCCGCACCAAGCAGCGGGCCGAAGAATGTGCGGAGCACGTGGCGGAGGTGGTGCATCTCGGACGGCAGCGGTTTAAGCAAAGTCTCGAGCACCACAAGCTGCGGAAAAGTGTGAATGCGCATCAAGTCAATGTGCCTGGGCGTGAAAACGAGAGATCAAGGGCAGTAAAACGTATGGTGGTTCTTGCCGTGCCGCATCGTCCATCAGCGGCGTGCGCGAGAAGCTTAGGAGGCAGAGACATCTTCTTACTTATTTTTGGACAAGATTCTCAAATACTTTAGATTAAATTCGCAGTGGTTTGAGAGAGTTGCAAGTTCCAGGAACAACTTCCTCGAAAACAGGTTAAGGGAGCTCCACGACTCAGCAAAACCCGAATACGCAATGCCACGCTGTGTCTTTGAGTGTCATAAGAATCCCGTGACTGTATTGCTCTGCAAATCTCGAACTCGTGTCATTCTGCGCCAAACTGTCTTAAGGCTGTGTCACTACTCACCACTGTAAATCGGTCACCCGTCTGATTACCTGCGCTCATTGCCTCCGCTCTGCATCGCACAAGTCTGAAGAGTCTCGTAAACTTAGCTCAGAAAGTAGCAGAACTTCATCCTTCCGCCAATTCTGTAACCCAGAACCCACGCGAGCGCGCGTGGAGCTGCCCCAGCAGCGGCGCGCGTGCGGCTTGCCCCCCTTGGCGACGCGCGGAGCTTGCCCCCTTTCTGCCCTCCCCCCTTGGCGAGCGCGCGTGGAGCTTGCCCTCCCCCCTTGGCGAGCGCGCGTGGAGCTTGCCCTCCCCCCTTGGCGAGCGCGCGTGGAGCTTGCCCCTTGGCGAGTGCGTACGGACCTCTGCCCGTCTGGCGGGTGCACATGCAGCGGAGTGTACGATGAAGGCAAGTTTGCCGCGGGCATGCAAGCTGAGGTGCGCGTTGTGAGCACCTTGGGGTGCGGAGCAGGGAATATTCTGATTGGACGCGGGGAGGGCGGTGCTGCTCAACTGACGCTGCTGGATCACGGCGCTTACTGCGTGCCCGGCGAAGCCTTCAGGAGGGACTACTGCGAGCTGTGGGCAAAGCTTTTGCAAGGCCGGCTTCGAGGCGCTGGCGCGGTGCAGGGAGATGTGGAAGGGATGCGTGGCTGCTGCAGGTAAACCCCAGCCTCCGCCCCGCAGCGCAGACCACCAATGAGAAGCGCATCTGTACAAAACGCGCGCGATGTACCTTGGGGAGGAAGCGGCCTGCCGATGCTTCCGGGCGCCCTGCTGGATGTGCGATAGGGTGTCCTGAGAGATATACGCGTTTGAGCTATTCGTGTTTCTGATAAATAGATGGTCACATGGCGCCTTCCCAGAGGCGGCGGTCTCTCTCTAGAGCTCGAGGCGGCGGTCTCTCTCTCTCGAGCTCGAGGCGGCGGTCTCTCTCTAGAGCCTCAGGCGGCGGTCTCTCCCAGAGCCGAGGCGGAGGTCTCTCTCCTCTCTCTCGAGCTCGAGGCGGCGGTCTCTCTCTAGAGCTCGAGGCGGCGGTCTCTCTCTCTAGAGCTCGAGGCGGCGGTCTCTCTCTCTAGAGCTCGAGGCGGCGGTCTCTCTCTCTAGAGCTCGAGGCGGCGGTCTCTCTCTCTCTAGAGCTCGAGGC
>LGRX02011701.1:0-12962 GCA_001247695.2 Cymbomonas tetramitiformis | reverse complement strand
CACTCTTTGGCCGCTGATTCGCAACCGCAGATGAAGCAGCATAAGGCACGGCGCCGGGGAGAGCGCCGCACGCGCCACGCGCCTGATTCGGCGCGGAGCGGAGCAGCCTCCCCGCACCCTTGGTCCCTGGGTCCTATAGTCCTTGCGTGCACGCTTTGCACCTATCTACCGTACGCGCACCTTCGCGCATTCCTCCCCACCCATGACTCGCAGCGCCGCTGCTCACCCTTTGGCCGCTGATTCGCGACCGCAGATGAAGCAGCATAAGGCACGGCGCCGGGGAGAGCGCCGCACGCGCCACGCGCCTGATTCGGCGCGGAGCGGAGCAGCCTCCCCGCACCCTTGGTCCCTGGGTCCTATGCTCCTTGCGTGCACGCTTTGCACCTATCTACCGTACGCGCACCCTCCGCCATCCCTCCCCACCCACCACTCGCAGCGCCCCTGCTCACTCTTTGGCTGCTGATTCGCAACCGCAGATGAAGCAGCATAAGGCACGGCGCCGGGGAGAGCGCCGCACGCGCCACGCGCCTGATTCGGCGCGGAGCGGAGCAGCCTCCCCGCACCCTTGGTCCCTGGGTCCTATGGTCCTTGCGGGCACGCTTTGCACCTATCTACCGTACGCGCACCCTCCGCCATCCCTCCCCACCCACCACTCGCAGCGCCGCTGCTCACTCTTTGGCCGCTGATTCGCAACCGCAGATGAAGCAGCATAAGGCACGGCGCCGGGGAGAGCGCCGCACGCGCCACGCGCCTGATTCGGCGCGGAGCGGAGCAGCCTCCCCGCACCCTTGGTCCCTGGGTCCTATGCTCCTTGCGTGCACGCTTTGCACCTATCTACCGTACGCGCACCCTCGCGCATTCCTCCCCACCCACCACTCGCAGCGCCGCTGCTCACCCTTTGGCCGCTGATTCGCAACCGCAGATGAAGCAGCATAGGGCATGGCGCCGGGGAGACCGCCGCACGCGCCACGCGCCTGATTCGGCGCGGAGCGGAGCAGCCTCCCCGCACCCTTGGTCCCTGGGTCCTATGGTCCTTGCGGGCACGCTTTGCACCTATCTACCGTACGCGCACCCTCCGCCATCCCTCCCCACCCACCACTCGCAGCGCCGCTGCTCACTCTTTGCCAAAATATGTAGGGTATTTCATATCACGCGAAACTGCGGAAGCCATTGTGAGCTACACTATAAAATCGATATCTCGGGATGCACCGCGATGCATCATGCATATGATGGCTTCCTGAGCTCATAGCACATAACTCTATCATTTGGAATGCTCAGCATCAGCCCATCTCGACCGGAACCGAAAATATGTAGGGTACTGGAATAGGATATGTAGGGTACCGGAAACTGTGATAGGACTCCCTCAAGTAAGACGTTGACTGTGATAAGACGCCCGCGAGCGGAGGCCACGGGCCAACCAGCATCGAAAGAGCGTGAAAACGAACCCCCGAGACCCAGTAGACACATGCGCTCGTGGTAGGACTCCCTCGAGCGGAGGCCACGGGCCAACCAGCATCGAGAGATAGATAGAGTGTAAGAACAGACGTGTTGGGAAACTGTGATAGGACGACTACCTCAAGCGGAGGCCACAGGCCAACCAGCATCGAGAGACCGTGAGGACATACGTGTTGGGAAACTATGATAGGACTCCCTTGAGCGGAGGCCACGGGCCAACCAGCATCGAGAGATTGTGAGCACAGAACTTCTCAACACGGAAGTGTTGGGAAAGTGTGATAGGACTGCCTCGAGCGGAGGCCACAGACCAACCAGCATCGAGAGACCGTGAGAACAGAAGTGATGGGAAATTGTGATAGGACTCCCTCGAGCGGAGGCCACAGGCCAACCAGCATCGAGAGAGTGTGAACATCCCAAGACCAAGACGCATGCGCTTGTGATTAATATGTAGGACTCCCTCGAGCGGAAGCCACAGGCCAACCAGCATCGAGAGAGTCGGTGTGAGAACAGACGTGTTGAGAAAATGCGGTAGGACTCCCTCGAGCGGAGGCCACCGGCCAACCAGCATCGAGAGAACAGCCGTGTTTGAAAACTGCGATATGACTCTCTCAAGCGGAGGCCACAGGCCAACTAGCATCGAGAGACCGAGCAGCCTCCCCGCACCCTTGGTCCCTGGGTCCTATGGTCCTTGCGTGCACGCTTTGCACCTATCTACCGTACGCGCACCCTCCCCCATCCCTCCCCACCCACCACTCGCGGCGCCGCTGCTCACTCTTTGGCCGCTGATTCGCAACCGCAGATGAAGCAGCATAAGGCACAGCGCCGGGGAGAGCGCCGCACGCGCCACGCGCCTGATTCGGTGCGGAGCGGAGCGGCCTCCCCGCACCCTTTGTCCCTGGGTCCTATGGTCCTTGCGTGCACACTATGCACCTATCTACCGTACGCGCACCCTCGCGCATCCCTCCCCACCCACGACCAGCAGCGCCGCTGCTCACCCTTTGGCCGCTGATTCGCAACCGCAGATGAAGCAGCATAAGGCACGGCGCCGGGGAGAGCGCCGCACGCGCCACGCGCCTGATTCGGCGCGGAGCGGAGCAGCCTCCCCGCACCCTTTGTCCCTGGGTCCTATGGTCCTTGCGTGCACACTATGCACCTATCTACGGTACGCGCACCCTCGCGCATCCCTCCCCACCCACGACCTGCAGCGCCGCTGCTCACCCTTTGGCCGCTGAATCGCAACCGCAGATGAAGCAGGATAAGGCACAGCGCCGGGGAGAGCGCGGCACGCGCCACGCGCCTGATTCGGCGCGGAGCGGAGCAGCCTCCCCGCACCCTTTGTCCCTGGGTCCTATGGTCCTTGCGAGCACACTATGCACCTATCTACCGTACGCGCACCCTCGCGCATCCCTCCCCACCCACGACCTGCAGCGCCGCTGCTCACCCTTTGGCCGCTGATTCGCAACCGCAGATGAAGCAGGATAAGGCACAGCGCCGGGGAGAGCGCCGCACGCGCCACGCGCCTGATTCGGCGCGGAGCGGAGCGGCCTCCCCGCACCCTTTGTCCCTGGGTCCTATGTTCCTTGCGTGCACCCTATGCACCTTTCTACAAAGAAATACACAAAGATATATGCCGGGGGAAAAAAAAAACCCCACCCATGACTCGCTGTCCACCCCTTGGCCGCTGATTCGCAACCGCAGATGAACAGTCGCCCGACAGGCTGCTGACCAGGCACCCGCGGAGTGGCGGCTGCGTTCACTAGATGAAGGGCGGGCGGGCGGGATCCCGTACGGGAAGGGAGGGGAAGGAAAAGTTCACGGTCTTACCGGGTTTTCCTCGACCACTCCTCCAGCGACCGGGGGGAGGCCGCCTCCCTGCACGGTTGCAGCTTCGGAGGCCTGCGCACCAGTTCACGAAAGCATGTTTGAATCCACTGCGGAAACCATGGGATATTCCCACAGCAGTGGCATCCCACAGCGTGCATGCCGGAAAACAGGGGAGTCCGCATACCTGAATGAATACGCACAGCCGGTGACTTTTCCTAAGCACGTGATTCCGCACCAGGGCGCAGTCACCGGCTGTGTGTATCCACATATTCGCTGACCACCTATTTACGCAGAAACTTTCAGGAGCCGTCCGCTCTTTCAGTCGAACAGCGGTTAACTAATTAAGCCACGAACCTATCCAACATGCACATCCACAAGAGACAAGCATGGGGCACGTAACCTTTGGAGCGAGTGCGGCCTGGCCTGCATACCTGAATGAATACGCACAGCCGGTGACTTTTCCTAAGCACGTGATTCCGCACCAGGGCGCAGTCACCGGCTGTGTGTATCCACATATTCGCTGACCACCTATTTACGCAGAAACTTTCAGGAGCCGTCCGCTCTTTCAGTCGAACAGCGGTTAATGAATGAAATAGCAACCGGTTAAAGTTCAAAAGTTGCGATTGATAAAATCGCTAATATCACAGGCCAGTAAACGGGGGCAACGCTGCCAAGCCAAGGGCCGAAAGCCATTGTGCAGCAGCAAAGGTATTGTCATGCAGAGCACACCAACCAACGAACTCAAGGACGAGTTACGTAATATCTACGTATCATGCGTACGTAGTCCAATCTGCAATTTTCCGGCGTTTGCGTTTCAATGCAGATCCAAGAAATGCTCAGAAAAGGAAGCCTTAAAAACAAACGCTGAATAACAAAAGTGGGGCAAGATGTCAAACGGCAATTCCCACTTGCACAGAAAGCTGGGTATCACAGTTGGGAAACTTATTAGCTCAGTGCATTTCAATTTCAAAACAAGAGTCAGTCATCCAGCAGCACAAACAAAAAAATGCACCGGGCAAGCTGCTGCATCGCTGAGAAAACTAATTAAGCCACGAACCTATCCAACATGCACATCCACAAGAGACAAGCATGGGGCACGTAACCTTTGGAGCGAGTGCGGCCTGGCCTGCATACCTGAATGAATACGCACAGCCGGTGACTTTTCCTAAGCACGTGATTCCGCACCAGGGCGCAGTCACCGGCTGTGTGTATCCACATATTCGCTGACCACCTATTTACGCAGAAACTTTCAGGAGCCGTCCGCTCTTTCAGTCGAACAGCGGTTAACTAATTAAGCCACGAACCTATCCAACATGCACATCCACAAGAGACAAGCATGGGGCACGTAACCTTTGGAGCGAGTGCGGCCTGGCCTGCATACCTGAATGAATACGCACAGCCGGTGACTTTTCCTAAGCACGTGATTCCGCACCAGGGCGCAGTCACCGGCTGTGTGTATCCACATATTCGCTGACCACCTATTTACGCAGAAACTTTCAGGAGCCGTCCGCTCTTTGAGTCGAACAGCGGTTAACTAATTAAGCCACGAACCTATCCAACATGCACATCCACAAGAGACAAGCATGGGGCACGTAACCTTTGGAGCGAGTGCGGCCTGGCCTGCCTCGCTGCCAACCGTGGCCGTCCTTGCCCGTTTAGGTGCACCTTGTTCAGCAGCGCTCGTTGCTCCTGTTCGGGTACTCTCCATTCTTAAGTAACAGTACTCGCTTTTAAAAGTAAACTACCTGTTCTGCATACATTGCAACAGAACTGCTTTCTGTCACCCGCGTGATTCAAGAAAAAAGTAAAACTACTTACCAGCCATTTTCTTTCTCGACCTTCTGCTACTTAAATTAAATAAACAAAAAAATAAACTGTTACAGTTTAACTGTTTTTTGAAAACTTCAACTTCAAGAACCTAACTTGGTTTCTTGGCTACGTTACCTCTATCTCTTACCAGCTATGGTGCGCGTGGCCACTAAAATCGGCTACCTTTCGGCTCCCTACTGGTTTAGCCGAGACAGGTATGATACGATCTGTATGTGACGCATCCCACCTATCTACTGAACGATGATGTATACCCCTGCCTGCGTTCATACCTGGCCGCCATTCGCCAGTCGCTCCACTCCTGTCAATTCTACCTTGGCCACAGACCAGAGAATTGCACATCTACCATTCAGGATCCTCGTTTACCACGGTTTACCAGCTCCGTCTCTATATTTATACTACATTGCGAAGTTTTATATCCATTTACCATTAGGCCACGACCATTTACCATTCCAGATCCTCGTTTACCACGCTCCGTTCTGAAATTACCAGGCTTTTACCATGCTTCAACCTATGTTACCGCAAATTACCAATGATTTACCGTCAGTTATTTTTTTTTAATAAATATTTTAACGTTTACCACCTGATTACCACCCCACATAGGGGCTTACCGCCGTTTACCACCAGTTTACCACCAGTTTACCACATTTTAACACCAGTTTACCACATTCTACCACGATTCCTTCTCAGTGTGGGTGCGGGCTCTCCCGCCGCGGGGCTCCCCGTGATTGGGGGCGGAGCGACTACCACCTCCGCCGGTGCGGGCTCTCCCTCCGCGGGACCCTTTGTGATTGCGGCATCCTCCACCACCACCTCCGCAGGTGCGGGCTCTCCCGCCGCGGGGCTCCCCGTGATTGGGGGCGGAGCGATTACCACCTCCGCCGGTGCGGGCTCTCCCTCCGCGGGTCCCTTTGTGATTGCGGCATCCTCCACGACCACCTCCGCAGGTGCGGGCTCTCCCGCCGCGGGGCTCCCCGTGATTGGGGGCGGAGCCAACACCACCTCCGCCGGTGCGGGCTCTCCCGCCGCGAGAACCTCCGTGCTCGTGGGGGCGGGAGCGTCCGCGGGTTGCTCCGCTCCCGACGGCGCTTCCACATGCCCCTCACCAACCTCGGGGGGTGTGGCCGCTTCAAGGGGCGGTGGCCATTGCTTGAGCGCGCCTTCCAGCAGCAGGGCGCCTACTTTTGAGAGCTTCGGACCGTCCTTCTCCGCTTGCGAGGCTGGGTAGACCGTGCGCTTCGCCATGCACTCCGGTCTACCACAGTTGTTCGGCTCTTCAATGTCTTTGGCTACAAGGCACACGTTGTGGTAGCTCGCACCGCAGTGCGAGCACTTGTGCACTCCACGTCCATCGTCTTCCTCGCAGATGAAGCAGCAGACTTCAGGTGCTGGCGGAGGGGGTGAGGGCGGAGGAGGCACGTCGAGCCCACCTAATTCATACCACACCAAAACCATGCGCGTTTACACAAGCAGGGTTTCGGGCATTATCCATACGCATGACTATAGGCTCTACCAACATGTGATTCGAAAAGGTGCTCACCATCTTCTTGCCCTGTATAGCATCTATCGTATGCTATTGTCAGGGCATGATCGAAAGCATTCCAATCTAATGCTTTCCTCACGGCGGTCTTCGGACCTGGCAGCTCCCCCAGTCGTTTCGTCGCCTCCGTGTCGTGCATGTTCACGACAGGGGGCTCCGATCTTCCTCCGCCAGGCTCCTCCACGCATTCCTCGCGACCGCAGTTGAACAAATCTCTCTTTAGGCCTCTTGCCTCTTGACACTTAGGGTGGTAGCGAATCCCGCACACCTTGCATCGCGTAACGAAAGCCCCCTTTTGACAATAGCAGCACCTATCTTCTGGCAGTACCTCTTTGCATTCACCACACTGCACCGCCGGATACTTTTTATTCGCACAGCTAAAGTGAAAGCTCCTATTGCAAACCCTACAAGTCTGCGCTGGAATTAGTTTACTGTCGCATCCAACGACATGGCAGCGGTGGTATTCAGGGGCGTTTCGGGACACTCTCGACCCACGGGTTCTGGCGGGCGCGTTGTTTCCGCCTCGGTTTCTTGAGGTCATTGCAGTTTCCGAAGTGCTAGCTCTAAGAAGTGTTCTTCAAGAATGGCTTCCGCTCGCTTGCACCAACTGGGGCGCTGAGACGCAGTAACTGTGCATGCATGTGTGACGTCAGCTCAGTATAAATCGAGGACAAAACCGCCCAAGCATTTCTCGTACGTCGATGGATCCGGGATCGGATCCGACATACGAGAAAAGTTCATGCACGTTTGACGTCAGCTCAGTATAAATCGAGGACAAAACCGCCCAAGCATTTCTCGTACGTCGATGGATCTGGGATCGGATCCGACATACGAGAAAAGTTAATGCACGTTTGACGTCAGCTCAGTATAAATCGAGGACAAAACCGCCCAAGCATTTCTCGTACGTCGATGGATCTGGGATCGGATCCGACAAACGAGAAATGTGCATGCGCGTGTGACGTCAGCTCATTATAAATCGAGGACAAAACCGCCCAAGCATTTCTCGTACGTCGATGGATCTGGGATCGGATCCGACATACGAGAAATGTGCATGCGCGTGTGACGTCAGCTCAGTATAAATCGAGGACAAAACAGCCCAAGCATTTCTCGTACGTCGATGGATCTGGGATCGGATCCGACATACGAGAAATGTGCATGCGCGTGTGACGTCAGCTCATTATAAATCGAGGACAAAACCGCCCAAGCATTTCTCGTACGTCGATGGATCTGGGATCGGATCCGACATACGAGAAATGTTCATGCACGTGTCACGTCAGCTCAGTATGAATCGAGGACAAAACCGCCCAAGCATTTCGTGGAAGTAAGTATGTGAAAATGATTGCAGAGAAAGACAAACTTGTATATATTACTATGGATATGCATACGCGATATGTCTTGGAATCGGAGCAAACGGTGTAGGAGGGCGCGAATATGGGTGGCAGCACGAAGCGGCGCCCCAATCCCACAAACATGCCGCCTCAAGAGAACTTATTTTGCGAGTGAAAACCAGAGTATTCGGAAAGACATCACCTGAATGCAAGCACAATGTAACCGAAGAAAATCGATGCGATCATGCCACCACACATATCATATGATGGTTGATGCCCATAGAATGTACTCAAACGCGCACTTTCCAAATCGAAGCTTATTTAGGACACATAAAGCTTACCCTGGGGTAGATCATCAATCTACCCCACCGTAAGAAAGGCCCTTTTATGGGTAGCCTAGGTACCCTATCTCCTACGTCGTGTATACCGAGCTAATTCGAGGATTTCATGCATATCAAAGTTTCGAGGTCCAAAGGGACACTTCATGTGCGGGTTGGTAGCTCGCTTTCCTTTGTGGCGACTATTTACCCCTTATTTAATGCACACGAGGTAACGTCATTTTAAAGGTGGGGTAACCCGCCGTAAGCGGTATCTAATAGACACGGTGCTTTCTTTCGTCGCACAAAGATTGCAGTGTCACAATTGAATGCCACGTCCGCTAGACATGTCGATGTGACCTCCATCCATCGTCTGGTCGCGTGTGTGGCAGCATTCGCCCCTACGCGTGCCCCTGCCTCGGCTCTGCCTGTGGGCAATCGACCGCTGCCGCATGATTTCACATCAGCTATGGCATCCCTCCAGGCGGCTAGTGGTGCCTCCGCGCAGTCTGTGGTGGTGGCGGATGAGCAGACCGACCCCGCGCACTGGCCGACCATGAACCGGCCGGGTCGGTGATGACCTTCATTGCTCCTGTCCCTGACCCGCCTCCGCCGCTCGATCACGGTCGCCCCGGCAGACTCCGATGGCGATGTCGCCGAGCCAGCGGCAAAACCGCATCCCGCTGACATGGCGCTGCACCCCGCAAACGAGGACTTCACGTGGGAGCCCGAGCCGGTCGCCATGCATTCTCTCATTGATGACGACGGCGAAAACTGGCCGGCTTTCCGCACGACACCGTGGATTCCTCCGACAATCGACACTTCGGTTGACCGCCAAGCTGCAACAAACCAATTCTAGACTTGACCACATTTCACTTGCAGAGTGGCGCCACATCTTGCTGAATGTTAGCTGGACTGAAATGGTCCCCTTGACTCTGACTTTAAGTGACATTGTGTTTAGGTTTTAGGGTTTGCTTGCTCTGGGATGGCCACTCATACCTTCGGGGTGAGGTGGTGTCACGGGGAAGCCGATTTTTGCCCCCTTGTATGGGGGCCTGCTTCTCCTAGCTTCACCGCTCACTGTGTGTGGCATGTGTCACCCGTGACCGTGTCCTCGTACCATTAGCCTTTCCTAGTTAGACAGTCCGTGCGTATGTCTTACCAGTTTAATGCTATTCCGTTCCGAGCACCCGACACTGTGTTTTCTGTATGACTGAACTATATATATATATATATATGTCCCTAGATTACTCTAAGTTCTGTCCGCGAGACCCGCGTTCCGACTCCGAGACCGTTCCGGGTATATATAGCTTAGGGGTTTTTAAGAGAGTTTATCTATATTGGTTCCTGACTGTCTGATATCCGTAAACCGGGATATTCCCTACGTTTCTGGACGCGTGCAATACATCGTATTGAACACATATTGCAGGCATATTGCACGCGTATTGACAATAAATGTTCAATACAATAAAAAATGTTACAATATGTGTGCAATATGCCTGCAAGCGCTCCAACATGTGTTCAACATAGTATTGCAGTGAGCCCTCATGTATTGGAGACATATTGAAGTTCTGATGCAGAGAGTTATTTCAATATGCCTTCAACACATGTGTAGTATAGGGTTGGAGACATGCACCATGCATGTCGCAAACACTATGAAGGCATGTTGCAGACATATTGTATACATATTGTATACATATTGTAAGTCAACATTCAATATGTTGGATACACACTGCGGACATATTGCATACGTATTGAACATGTAAATTCAATATGTTGTATATATATTGTGGACCTATTGAATATGTATTGAAACGGAACATTCAGTATGTTGGATACACACTGCGGACATATTGCATACGTATTGAACATGTAAATTCAATATGTTGTATATATACTGTGGACCTATTGAATATGTATTGAAACGGTACATTTAGTATATTGGATACATAATGCGGACCTATTGCATACATATTGAACATGAAAATTCAATATGTTGTATATATATCGCGGACATATTGCATATATATTGAAACGGAACATTCAGTAAGTTGGATACATACTGCGGACCTATTGTATACGTATTGAACATGCAAATTCAATATGTTGTATATATACTGTGGACATATTGCATATGTATTTGAAATAAAAGTTGCCTATGTTGGATATATATTATAGACCTATAGCATACATATTGCACATATGCAACATGCAGTGTGTTCACTATGTTTCCACTATGCGTATGCTATGCGAGATAAACAAAATAAGAATAGTAGGGAACACTCGAGCATCTTTACTACGATTAACATGTATCTAGCTAGGCAGAAAGGAATACGAATGGGACTATCAAATTTTATCATACCAACGAATACACAAAATAATGTTCTACTCGTGCACTTTCTATTTACAATACGCAAAATGATGTTCTACTCGTGCACTTTCTATTTACAAGATGCCAACCTAAAATCAATGTATCCATCTAGAACGCTTGACGGGATGCTTGAAGTTGACGTTGTACTCGAGGCGGTCGATTTTCTCCATCTCGCTTTGCTCCAAAACAACCGATCTAAAATGGAAAGTAAAGAGCCAACACTTAGTAAAAAAGCGGAAACGCACAAAAGAATATTCTATTGAAAACATAAAGGACTTATCAACCTAGAATGTTTGAAGGGATGCTTGAAGTTGACGTTGTACTCGAGGCGGTCGATTTCCTCCATTTCGCCCTCATCGAAAACAGCCAATCTGAAAAGGAAAGTAAAGAGCCAACACTTAGTAAAAAGCGGAAAAGCACAAAATAAACCTTTATTGAAAACATAATTAACAACCGAGCAACCTCAAATAAATGCGAATATGAACGCGAGATGAAAACCTAATATGACTTCGCCACGCGAACGTTTTCAGCGGATCTGAAAAACGAAACCAACCAACTAACGTTTAGTAAAGAAGAAAGAAATTAGCAGTCGTCTACGAAAGAAGCAAAGGAAAGTAAAAGGGGGATGTGGAGTGAGTTGGATTTGAACCAACTATTTCGAGCGCAAAGGACTCGCGGGAATTTCCCGTTCACTCCTAGTCAAAGTTTCACGCATGCCAAGTATGAGCGCGCGAAGCACACACAAAATAATACACACGCATGACCAAAACATGCACTGCAAACCAGTGCCATATTGCAACCTGTGAGAATTAAAAATATCACAGCACGCAACTCACTGGTGAGGCTGCTGCAACACTGCTGACGGCGAACTGTGAAGAGTGCAATAACGTGAGTTTGAACTTGCCCGTTCAGAAAATTCGAAGTGCTCAAAAACTTTCCCTGCCGTTCAGAAGTCACATCGGATCGACTCGTCATCGTCATGCGAGCACGATCGACGATGACGACGATGATGACGATGCGATGCGATGCGATGTCTCAGACTCTCAGTGACATTGCACCAATAAGATACAAAAAAAGACTACGCAGAAGGATACCAATCCATTGTAATGGTGTAGTGGTCGAGCGTCACTCCTTCACCCTTGAGGTGATGGGTTCGAGTCCTAGTGAAGGGTTTTTCCAGACCATATTTTGGACCATTTCGGGGGGACTTCTTGAGTATTTTGGGGGTACTTCTTGAGTTACGAATTCGGCCGTTCGATTCACGAACGAGGGGTGCAGATTCTCCTAAAAATTAAAATTCCAAAATTGTTTCCCCGAAAATCGTTCAATCTGTTCAATACTACTGCAATACGTGAGGGCTCACTGCAATACGCGACCGCTTGCAGGCGTATTGAAATGGCGTATTGGAGATGGGTCGAAAAAGTGCCAAGTCAGTTTTGCGAAGATCCGTCTGACGTGGCACTGGCAAAGCTGACATCAGCAGTTTTCAATACATCTCCAATACGCCATTTCAATACGCCTGCAAGCGGTCGCGTATTGCAGTGAGCCCTCTTGTATTGAAGTAGTATTGAACAGATTCTCCTCTAAAAAGTTTTTAAAATTTTTGTAAAGGCCAATATGCGTGCAACCGCGTGCAACCGCCTGCAGAGCTCAAGGCAGGGATCACTTCAATACGTGAGGGCTCACTTCAATACGTGAGGGCTCACTTCAATACGTGAGGGCTCAAGACCTTGAGCCCTGCCTTTAGCCCCCCCTTTCAGTATGCTGCGGAAGTGTTGAAGTGAGCCCTAAAAAAGTTGAAAAAACATGTTCTTCAATTCTGGTGAGACTTGTTATATGGACTCAGGAGCTATATTTTGCGACATAGCTTGTGTGCGTTTTTTGTGGGGGGGGTCCGAAAACCTACTTTTGGGTTATTGCTTTACTTGAAAGTTCCTTCAGTATATCGTCAATATGTCCGCAGTATATGTCCAATATATTACAGCATAATTGCAGTACATTTTCGAAGGGTGATGGGCGTGGTAAAGGGGACTTCAATGCAGTATGGTCCGAGGAGATCAAATTGTTCATGGTGAAAAGCGACCTCGCCATGAACGATTCCCTCAATCATCATCCCCAAGTGATGCGGAGCGACATCGAACCGGCTTGCCTTCGGCTAGAGCCGCCGCCCTCGTCCAAGGGAAGGCGGCCCCCCCCCGTACAACAATCTTCGTTAGCCAAGCGCGCGATGAGAAATCCCGCGCAAGGCGGGTGCTTAGCCGATCGAGAGCCGATCAAACCTTCCAATGCTCAGGAGGGAA
>LGRX02011700.1:0-39594 GCA_001247695.2 Cymbomonas tetramitiformis | reverse complement strand
GCGTACCTCGACTAAACGGCTGGGAGGCGCTCGAGGGCGAAGGCGGCCCGGGCGTACTGCGACTGAAACGGCTGGGAGACGCTCGAGTTCGCAAACGCCGCGAGCGCCTCTTGGTAGCCATAGAAGCTCTGAGCACCCGCCACCCCCGCACCGCCCCCTTGCATCTCCCCATCCCCTCACACCCCTGCACACCTGCTAAAAACGCGTGGTGCTCCCGGCCTTGGAGGAAGTAGGCGGCGCTTCGGGGGAAATGCGGGATGAAGGGGCGCATCTAGGTAATGAAGCACACTGACTCTACATGTTCCGACGCTGCTGAGACCATCACCAGGAGGCTTGCCGCGTGCGTTGACAGGATTGGCATGTGCACTACTTGTGCCGTAGCCAGCATTCCTGCCAGGGGCATGCCCCCTTCAGCTTGGACCGGTTCACAGTTCCCTCACAAGTCGCCCCGGAGGAGGCCGCATATCTAAGCCCTTGCATGCTCGCGAGCCCACCTGAAGCAAAACCTGAAATTGTGATCGTTTTGTCGCGTGGGGCCCCAGGAACCCGAGAACAGGGAATCGGTGCGATCCAGGGGGGCTCGCCCTCACCGCCGCCTCGCAGTACGCACCTTAGCTCGGTGGTAGGTCTCTGCTGCGGCCTGCTCCTCCGAGCGCTCGGCTTGCTTGTCAAGCTGCTCGAGCTGCCACTGGAGAGCCGCGTTGTCGCCGAGTCGCAGCTGCATCATAGCCATCACGCGCCCGCACTCTGATATCACACGAGATCCATGGCAACTCCCAGGCTGCGCATCAAGCATGGCACAGTGCGCACGATCCAGACCACTCCCCCGGTGCACCAAGAGCAGAGCGGGCGCACGTGAATGGCGACCACCACGGTGTCGCAGCGCGTGAACTGTGAGCGCAGCGGGGCGAGGCCCTCCAGAAGGTGCAGCGTCGGCTGCGCCAGCGACTCGCGGAGCAGGCAGCTCTCCACGATGGTGCACCAGCCGTCCATCTCCTCGCCCTCCGGGCCATCAGCGTGACGTGGCTGCCAAAACTCGGAGCCCCAACTGTTGCAGTATCGCCCGAGTGCGCACCTCACTCATCCACGGCAACTGTGAGGCATTCGCACATTGCTAAGCACTGCGGCATGCGAGAGTGATAAAGAGGCCCTCATTTTGTCCTTGACACGTCACCGTTCGATTCAAAAGAATGACAATCTTGTTTACATCGGAGCCCGCGGACATACAGCGGTTTGAAAGGAGCTCGAATTGTGCTCAGATGGAAGGACACGTGGCGCTTCGATCTGTTCGGTCTGTACCGACATCCTGGTAATTATATGCGTAGGCGTGCAAACAGACATGGACTCAGCTCTGTTCTTTTGCACTTCCCAACCCACCGGACCTAGAATTTCGATTCTGCTGCAACGGACTCTGGCTTGAATTACAGCATTCACAAATCGACTTTCTCTCAGCTGCACGTATGACGCTATTTGATAAGCGCTGTGTAGCAAGCCCGAGGGGCCCGAGGGGCAAAAGCGTTTATGTTCTACTTGTGCTGGATTGTGTGGCAGAGCTCCGCAAACGGTGGATTCTGCGGCAGAGCTCAGCACAAGCGTCAGATTGACCGCAGTACTTCGCCCGTCGTGTCTCAGAACATGAAACCACTCAGCTTGGCGCAAGGGGCCACCTCGTGTCGCGGTACGTCAGAGCTTGCTTCGTGGCAATCCAGTTTTTGTGTCGATAAGTTTCGAAGTGGACGCCGAGGAAACTCGTCTCAACCGCCTGCTTCAACTCACGATGTTTCTGTGATTTGACCGTGCCCCTCCCAGCCACGTGGCACAGCCTTCATCTTCACGTCGTGGAAGCGATCACAAAGGCACTCCCGACAACGGCCCGGCAGACCAAGCTTAACCAATCAAATCTAGCCTCCTGAGAACGGCCCAGCGGGTGAGGGACCAATCGCTGACGTCGAGTTCATGCCGACCACTTGGCAGACACCAGGGCTGTACCACCATCCTGGCAGAGCGTCAGATAACAGACAGCCCAGCAGAGGGGGGCGCGCCAGTTATGGATGCGCTTCTGATGACAGCCGGGCACTCCACGAGCAAGGTCCTGACAATGACCGGGCTAGAGGCACCAATCACGGACAACTTCCCTGCATGTGGTCAGCCGCACTAGAGGCAGGGATGCGCTCTTGGGTCAGCACCCTGGCGAGAGCACAGAGGTTCTCCTCGCGGCGGTAGCGGAGGCGCACGAAGGCGTGTGTCCATGCCATGGAGCTCGGGTCGCTGAAGGCATCCAGCATCCCAGGGTCCGCCACCAGGTCTGCTGCCAGCTTCGGCCGCTTTGAGCCCCCCCCCCACGAGCTCTCCAGCGCCCCATTGAAGTCCTGCGCACGCACTTCATCCGCGCCGCTCATTCGCTTGCCTTCCCAGCGCGCTTCATCCGCGCCGCTCATTCGCTTGCCTTCCCAGCGCGCTTCATCCGCGCCGCTCATTCGCTCGCCTCCCCAGCGCGCTTCATCCGCGCCGCTCATTCGCTCTCGCCTTCCCAGCGCGCTTCATCCGCGCTGCTCATTCGCTTGCCTTCCCAGCGCGCTTCCCCGCGCCACCTTCTCGCGAGGCTGCCCGAGGCCACACACCAGGTGGTTGCAACCCCCCATGACATGCCGTGGAGGAACCGTGCCTCAGAAAATCACCAGCTCCTCTAATTTCATCTTGGACAAGCACCTGCTGGGTGCAATTCGACGTTCTTGTTCTAGTTCAGATCGTTGGAGCGCAGCACACCGCGGCCTCGTGGGCAAACGAGCGTGCGCCCACTCAATTGATGCGACAGCGACATCGATTTGGCGGCATTTCCCATCGCGACCGCATCGACGGCACGCCGTGCCAATCCCTTGTTCTCTAGATGACGAGTCACGCATGCCGCACCAAGTGCCCAGCAGGCATCATCTGGTTGCTGGCGCCCGACGGTGGAAAAGCAGGAGGGTAACGCGTGAGTGACGAGGCACTTACCGTGTCCAGCACAAGCGCCCGCTGACGAGACACCGCCAGGGCCAAGCCCATGGTGACCCCATGCGCCTGCGCTGCCAGGCTCGATCCGCTCTGTTTCTGCATCCCAAGCACCCCTGCAGCCGCCACACACCGCGCTGTGATGTCTCGACAAGCAGGGGCCGCCAGATTGACACCCGCTGCTACGAGATCATGAGCACGAGAGTCCGGCACAGCCCCCCCCACACCGCTCCACAGCTTCGAGAAGCTTATGCACTTCTCCCGTGTGCAACCAAGCAGCAAAAACTTCCGCCACGTGGCACAAAGCAACGGAAGCGGACAGTGGCGACGGCCGACAAGCAGCGCTCCTGCTCGTGCTCACCGCGCATGCGCCACCTCTCCTTGCGGATGTCCGCGCCCAGGGCCTGGCTCCTCATGATGGACCTGCAGTGAACGGCACCAGACCCCCGCCCTCGAGCAACTCCGTGAACCCTTACCCGACCGCTTCCTGCCGTGCTTGCCGTCATTATCGGAATCCCTCTCCCCTCGGACCCTCCCGTCAACTCTTGCCCACCTCCTGCCTCCCTATTCGCCACCTTTCCCTACCCTCTGCAATACCTCATGCCCTGTTGCACCCTCTGCAATATCTCTTGGTCAGGTCCCTCTCCCAGCCCCCGCATGCCCTGTTGCACCCTCTGCAATATCTCTTGTGCAGGCCCCTCTCCCAGCCCCCGCATGCCGTGTTGCACCCTCTTGCCGTCCTCGCCCGCTGGCGTGCACATCTTGCTGTCGCATCGTGCTGCAGGTATGCTCTCGCTGCTGGACTCACTCCACGGCCGCCGCTCTGGACGCTCCGCTCACTGGCCGCCGCTGTGGGCTGCTGCACTCACACAACGGCCGCCGCTCTGGACGCTCCGCGCTGCACTCACTCCACGGCCGCCGCTCTGGACGCTCCGCGCTGCACGCACTCCACGGCCGCCGCTCTGGACGCTCCGCGCTGCACTCACTCAACGGCCGCCGCTCTGCACGCTCCGCGCTGCACTCACTCCACGGCCGCCGCTCTGGACGCTCTCGCTGCACTCACTCCACGGCCGCCGCTCTGGATGCTCCGCGCTGCTACGGGCACCGCAAGCGAGAGGTGGTCTCGTGCAAGGGGAAGTTCATACTTGTAGAGCGGGGCGTATCTCGTGACCCAGGAGTGCTTCTCCAACTTGCTGCTATTGCTTTCATGTCGAGGGCGCTGCAGCCGGCACATCTTCTTGGCCAATCGCGTTTGCCAGTCCCATCGCCACCATCCACTGGTGCACCACGACGCCCCCCCTGGTGAGAGAGGCCTTCTGAACAAGCACTGCACATTTCGCATTTCCCGCCTTGAGATAAAATAGGTTGCAGTGGGAGTGTGACATAATGACCAGCCATGCAAGGCCTCAAGCCCTCCCTCATCCCCGCAGCGCCCTGCCACGGCATGGGCCCTCCGCATTATTCTTGCCTCGAGCCCGCAACACAACCGCATCCCACAGTCCCAACACTGGGCGTAGCTTGGGGGGAGGCAGGTGAGTTTACGAAAGTGCACAAGCGGCATGGTGGGCCAGCCAGTGCTTAGACGTGAGCAGGCGTTGTGCCGGACCTGGGCGTTGGCAAGCTGGGTGCGGGTCGAAACCACGAGAATGCGCTCGTGGCGGCGCGGTGCCAGAATCCTGCCGCCTGGGCCTCCGTGTCCAGGCACATCGATCTTCGGTCTGTGAAGATCCCGGTGGCCCCGCGGCCCGGCCCCTTCTCCCAAACGCACCGGAGCATCCGAACAGCGCCGAAGTGTGCACACAAGGGTGAGCTGCAGGCCCGGCGATGGCGAGCACGAATCGCCTCACGGGTTCGGGGATTCCAGGCTGCGATTCACTGGGATGCGCAGCAGAGCCACAGGCGTAGGGGAAGACGCGTACCGGGAATGTCCGAGATGTTCAGGGCGAGGGCAAAGTCGTTGCGGGCGTGCTCGAGGGGCGGAGGAGGCCCCGGTAGTGGTGGGTACGGGGGCTGTCCAGGCGGACCAGGAGGATGCGGTCGCGGTGGCAGGGGCGGCAACCGAAAGGAGCGGCGCTTGGGCTGGAGGGACTTGTCGGGGCGGGTGGTGATGTTAAGGCACACAGCTGTCTCGCAGGATGGGTCGGCGGATGCGTCGTTGAAGAAGTATCGAGGGGTGTGGGAGGCGCGTGCCGCATCGCTGAGGGCGTGTGGCACGTGCTCAGGGTTTCGCCACATGGAGGTTGACACGCCGGCAGTGTATGGCCCCAGCGCGCCCACGCACAAGCCCAATGCACATATGCTCCCAGGGGTCCTGCCCCTCCAGCCAGCCCCTGCCCCCCGTCAACTATACCATCTGCCGCAGTCCGCCGTGGCCGCCCCGCCCCGCTGCCCTCCCTCCCCTCAGGCGGTCACACCCTCGTACCTTGTGCCAGGGCTTCCCGTGGACAGCGCTCTCCCATCTCATCAAGAAGGGCACCATGCTTAGGACACCTCGCAGTACGTCGTGCATTCGGATACTTCAGGAGGCTCCCACAGGGAGAGCGGTGTGTTAACCGCTGGCGGCGCTGGCAAGGCGCACACAGGGCGTCGTGGGTTGTTCACAGCGGAGTCACCTGGGCGCATCAGGGTCGTCGAGCCACCACGTCACCGGCACATCCGAGAGGTAAACGATGATGAGCACCCCGAGGAACATGAGCAGATGCGCCGCGAGGGAGCTGCGGCGCAAGGGAGCGAGCAGGTGTTCCGCATGTGGCAATCGCGACGCTGGCCAGCGGTACAGCACGAGCCCGCCGAGCCCGCCGAGGGCCTGCAGTAGCCCTCCCACCGCACTGAGGAGTTCCCAGTGCGAGCGTCTCCGCGCGCCGTCGACGCGGTATTCCGAGGGGGCCCTGAGGAACGGCAGGCCGGCGGCCAGGTGGCCAAACTCGCGGTACAGCGCAGAGGCTGCCGCAGCCACCGACTCCACGTGCGCTGCCAAGTGGGTAAAGCGGCCAGGTGAGCGCCGGTGTGACTCAAGTCGATGAAAGGCGGCTTCGGGATCCCGTGGTGCCGTGGTCGCTGCAGTCACAACGGTGCATCACCAACCCAGCGCGCCACTGTCATCGGGATGCCGCGTCTCCGGCGCGCGCCTTACAAATGAAAAGCCGCGTGCTAAAAGTCTGCCACTGCACGAGCGCGCAGGTTGGCAGAGGATGACGAGTCCCCGGCAGTCACCCGGTCACCGGCAGATTGCGTGCTTCTAGCCAACAACGCTGACTCAAGTGCCAGACGCGAGAGCGTACTCTGCTGGAAGTCTGGCCGGGCGAAGGTTGCAGAGTTTGTTGCAGCACACAGCTAAATCTGTTGAATGCGCGAATTTGTGAAGGATCGGAGCTGGCTCTAGTACCTTTCGGCGCAGGTGGATGTTCCTGCTCGAAGCAAGCCTGGCAGCACGAGGGATTGGTGAGGTGGGTGGCTTTGGGCGCGAGCTGCCGATCCCGCGTCGCGTGCGCGCTGCGGATCTCTGGCGTAAGAGGGCGCCAGAGGCCTTCGGTTGCCTTATTGCATACTTGGCAAATGCCCGGTTGAGGACGCTCTGGCTGCCCAGTGCTGGGCAACGAGTTGTGATACGAGCAGATTCGCCACGTCCCATCTATCGACGCCGGAAGTCCATAAAATTGAGATGCTTGTGCGGTGATCTTGTAAAACGGATGTCCGCAACCTGCACAACTCCGCGCGCGCCAGAGCCGGGGCGAGGAGAAAGTCAGTAAAAAGGTTGGAAAAGAGCAGCGAACACCGCGTATTCAGTAATCCCCAGGTTAGAAGTGGTAAGATGCATGTTTGTACGTCGTTGTATGCGAGCTTTACTGATCTTGAATATCAGAACCGAGATCAGAAATCGTCTTTGGAGGGGGAGAGTGGAGACTCGGCAAAGAGCCGAAGACTTGAAGATGGAAAGCGTGCGTACCTGTGCGTCGCGAATAGGCTTCAAACTCCACATTAGGACAAAGTGCACATGTAAACCAATGCATATTATGAGTGGGATAAGCACTCAACGTTTTGTTTGGAGGTCAAGCTGGAATGCACGTGACGCAAAGCTGCGAATAAGTAGTGTGCATGTTTGCCATCAATGGCAAAGGACGAAGAGGACGAGCTGGCCAAAGGAAGATGTGTTGAAGGCCAGTCCAGTAAGTCATGCCTCGGTGGGCGCGCCACGAGACTTGTGGAGCACGGGTCAGCGCGTCGAGGTACTGGTACAGCGCTCTGCACAGGGATAACGTCACATTGGGTAGCACAAAGAAGCGTGTTTGGTGTTTCTAGTGTTCAGCATTGAAGGCCTTTCTGCTTGGCATTTTCACAGGACTGTGGAGATGATTGTGAAGTCCCATCACCCTGACCGACAGCAACACTTTAAAAAAGTTATCAGAAAAGGAATGCAAAAACAAGTGCACGGTTTTTAAAAGTAAATAATCGGTTATATATAACATTGTATGGTGAATGTTAAACATCTAAGAGATGCTTTGGCCGAGTGGTTAAGGCGTACGCCTGCTAAGTGTATGTGATATTCACGCGCAGGTTCGAATCCTGCAGGCATCGATGTTTTATCGCCCGCGATCTATGTCTCAAGTTTTGGACATGCCGACATGCAGCGTGTCGGGTCCAGGGATGACATTATGTTAGATATAATGTCGACACTAACATTAGCAGTAGATCGACGGAGGTGACAGTAACAATCACAGGGTATTAACAGTAGATCGACCGACACTATATAATGCTGGAACAGTCACACCGCTTGCTTTGTGACTCTTCCTATAGTAGTGTGTATGACTGTCACCCGAACCCGAACCCTAACTGTTTATGCCCGTTATATCGGGTTAACTTATCAACTTTATTACATTCTGAGAAAACCTATCACTGAGTGAATATATCCCGAGTCCTAGGGGTATATCCAACAGGTTTGGCCCCACGCACTCTTTATTCAGACACTGCGAATTTTAGCCATGTCTGGCTAAACAGCGACGCTTGAGATGGAGTGAGGGGCTCCACTAGAGGCGCGGCGCGGAGCGGTATGGCCTAGCTGATGCCTGGTTGATTGGACTTACGGGGGGGCTTGTGCACGAGGCAGACTTCATTTTCCTCGCTTCGCGTTGGTTGACGTTGGAAATTTTGGTCGGATCCGACACCACTTTCCTTGGCCGCGTCACTCTGCATCCACATGCACGTGGGGAGATTTTTACGCCACGGCTTTCCCTTGCTTTCCTCCAAGGCCCGGTATCAATAACACGATAAGTCCGATTAATCGATTAATCAGACTTATCGTTATCGATCGATAAGTTCAAACGACTTATCAAAAATATCATTATCAATCGATAAGTTCGAATGACTTATCAATATCAATCGATAAGTTCGAATGACTTATCAATATCAATCGATTAGTTCAAACACGTTTTTGCAATCGATAAATCGATATATCGCGTGCGTGGTACATATCGAGAATTGTGCACCGCTGTACAGGGCGCGCATTGTTTGAAATCCTGATATTTCATGATATTTCATGATATATCGATCCAACGAGTGAACTTGTCAGGGTTATGACCGATGACATATGTGTCATACATGTCATACGTGTCATACCTGTCATACATGTCATACCATGTCATGTCATGTCATGTCATATATTATTATGACAGTCGACAGTATGGTCGATCATGACTGTACACGTCGAGTCGCGTCATACATTATTATGACAGTAGTCATTATAGTCGACGATGACTGTACAGGTCGCCAGATGATATGTCACATCATCTGTAATTATTCAAGGAAATACTTGAATGATCTTGTCATCGAGAGTTCGTACTCCGAACTCGAAGATGACAAAGCAAAGATACATCTTGTCGATTCTTCAAGAACCATCTTTCGCTTTAGCATGCACGGAACATGCATGCGCAGCATGAACGAACTAGTCGTTTACACAATGCTGGTCGTTCAACCTACGTCTCGAGTTCACAACCCAATGGCGGTACCATCTAAGATGATGGGAGACGTAGGTACTTAAGTGAGGAAGCGTTGTGCTTCAGCAGCTCTGGATTCAGAGACTGCACTCACAAACCCGCTCATCCGTTCACCTGCATTGCTGTCCAACTTTGCAGTGTTTCATTGTATATTGATAATATATTCACGGCGCTTGTATCTACAGCCGTATCAGTGGTATTCTGAAAGTCGTCAAGGCGCGACACTCGAGAACTCAAGTGGGTGCAATGATAGACGCGTAGCATATTTAATATTGTTCGTAGGTTTGCAGGAGGGCGCATATACGACAGCGTTCGCAAATATTGAATATCTGCAGCCCGAATAATATTTCGCATATCGACAGCGCATAAATTGCGCGAGGAGATTTTCCGCAGCGCAATTGCAGAAACAGCTGATCGCACATATACGCGATAAGGTGTGCATATGGCATATATCGGCGCAGCAATGAAATGTACACGATAAATGGTTCGCGGATATATGCATGTTCGCAGATGCGATAAATCATCGGCAAAATCGTTTCCGCGCGGAAAAATCATCAGCGCAGTTTCGCAATTTTTATGATTGCACTGAATTGCTTTTGTACGGCTTCATACATGTTGATGCGCGATGGTCACTAAATTGCAGATGGCAGCATGCGCGATGGTCGCATACTGCGCGATGGTCACTAAATTGCAGATGGCAACATGCGCGATGGTCGCATACTGCGCGATGGTCACATATTTTGCAGAAGTTGATCGCAGCATGCGCGCGCTTGCATGAATCACGTTCGAAAATTGTCCAGAATGATATATGACATAGTGGTCATCGACAGAATTTTGATTTGTATACATGTCAGCGCTCGTATCATATGCTGATGAATGGCGACGACAATTCATACTTTTCATCAGCAGCGCGCTCGCATTTGTATACAACATACATCAGCGATTTTTGCAAATCATCTCTACGCACTGTTTACAATCACTGCGTGCAATGATTTATGGCCTGTCAGCATAATATATACCTTTCATGATTTCATAAAATGCGAGGAATGCTCGATTTTAGCACGTACAGTTTTAATGTGTCTACATGCAGTGAGAAGCACACATGTGTACGCGCGACGAAATCATATACAGAATGATTGTATATATGCAGGAATGCTGAGAGCATGGCGTAATGATCGTTATGCTGTGGATACATACTGCTGTGAATGCATTATTATCATATTGCAGCAGATTCCAATGTTCGGATGACCACACAAATACTTTTTTATCATCAGCATCATACTTATCAACAGCACAATGATCTGTGCACAACATGTGTGTGCTGATCTGCAATATTTACTCATTTCACTTACAGCAATCATCAATACACTGTGCATATACTTCTATATCATGCACACATCTTATGCTGAATGATTGCAATGTTGTGAATGGTACATACTTTATTATACTGTACAGCTTGATCACGATAACAACTGTAGTACATATAGCACAAGCATATTGCAGTGAATGCTAGTCTATATTCGAATCCATGTTGCAAAGGGTGCCTGAAAGTAATCACAACACCATAATTAGTTTGTCGTGTCCTGGTGGAGCCGAGATGCTCTCCAGGTAACATGTACATTCTATGGTGGATTACTTGAAGGAATGCTCACCTGAGCTTCATGTAAAATCTATCAGCAACTCGTAATGAGATTATCATGGAATTACAACAATCCCTAAACTATATATATCATGTTAGATGTAATCAGTGCGTGGTATGCTGACGGTCTGCATGATAAATTGTTAGGATATTGTGATATCCATAAAGATCTTTCAAAGTGTGTGCAAGTAAACACACACACACACACACTAGTACTAATCAGCAGTACTATACACTGCACAAACACTAGCATTCATTATACATTGACATTCACTGACTCAGAGTGAATATACCAATAACAATGTATACAATAATGTAGATAACATCCAGTAAACACATGTGCGTACTGGATGTCAGCGATGGCGATAGTAATGGTAACAGGATTAAACAACATGCTGTAGGGCTGGATGGAGAATATCTCCAGACCCGAAGGCAGTATCAGTGCTCAATATGCAGCTGGTAACTGCTGAGCACTGCCCATGCCATATTCACTATCGCTGGAGCAACATCAAAATCTACATTGCATTATGACAGTTGATGCAGAACTGATCACTCACATGCATGTACCAACTCAGATCAGCAACCATAAATGAACTGACAAAGGTTATGGACATACACACACAAACATGGTGTTGTGTAAATACTGCTCAGATTATATCTAGCAGTGTCCAGATGTATTTGAACACAAAGATATCACTTGATATACTTGTTGTGTACATTCAAATATATCTTAGGATCTGACACAACTGTGAATCCATTTGCAGTTGATTTATCTTTATGTCACCAGAGAGTGCAATTGCCTACATGGGTTTCAATCAGAAAAACCCATATTTCATGTTCACCATACATGTTGAATTTTTGAGATATTCACTATTGTGCCATGAAAAATATCATGTGCAAAAGTGAAGAATGTTGCAGCATTTGTTTAGCTTACAACTCACACACACACTCAGATATGATATATATATATATACGGCTGAAAAAGCTGTAAAATAGGTGAAAATGCTCCACGCATGATTTCAAAACGAAAAATGTGTGCCCATTTTATGTGAAATTATGATTTTATACCTATTAAGGTATCAGGAAATCATAATGACACATGTCATATCTCATGTAACACCCTAGATACTAGGTGTTGAATATATAGGGGTGCACCATTGGCTGTAGCAATAAATCGGTCAAAATGCTATACGTGAAATACATTTTGAAAATTTCGGATTGATTTTTTTTGCTAAAATGAATATTTAAATATCAAATGACAATCCCTGATTTATGCAGCATGTGTAACACCCTATAACACCCTATAAATCGAATGTGTGTGTCAGGGGTGTAACACACCTCCTGAAAACCACTTAACATTCATGTAGGTATTAAATGCAGTTTTGCTTAAAAATCTTTGCAAAAACGTTATACTGCTTATTTCCTACCTGTATTAGGGTTACTGATATCAAGTAACACCCTAAACACTGTATTGAGTAACAGGGCCACTGTAACCACATATGCCCTAAAATGCCAGTTTTATTTCGAAAAACTTCGTTTTTTGGCATTATTCTATCATGCTAAATCATCATAGACATGATAATACTATAGGCAACAACCCTAAAACTGTAGGGCAACAACCCAAAAACTGCAGGGCTACAACCCAAGGACTGTAGGGCTGCAACCCTAAAACTGTAACAGCTGCTTTCCTATAAGGACTGCAGCTATAAGGTATAAGGCAATAAACAACTGCCTATGTATTCACACTTCCTCAAGGGGGGAAGAAGGTGGATAGGATTCACACATATCCATTTCATATTCCGATCTGGTGATTTCTGATAGATTGCTTTTGATAAAATCACTGCATCCACAAATAACGTTGAAATCTGTACAACGTTAAATCCACTATCACTAATAAAGTGTAAACTTGGATGGGAAACTATATTCCAATGACTATAAGTTGACTCTTGCTCAGCATTTACATTCTCGAGTAAGTTTGGAATGCTGAACTATATACATAACATATAACCTGATACCATGCTTAATTGCATTTCCTGGATCAGAAGATGATAGTTATATAATGTATATATATATATATCCCACCAGATATACTTTGGCACTATAGCCGTACATAAGAGTGGGAAGGACAAGTGCATCGCTGTAAGACTGGTTGATATAGTCCCAGTGTTGAAGGCAGAATTTGGCACCCGAATAACAGCTGATAACTGTTGGTGACCACCATGCAAGACCTTCCAAGCGTAACTCCTTTGATCCTAAGATGCAAGTGAATTGTTCATAAATGTTGACATCACATAAAAGCATTCTGATAAAAACCCTATATATTCATATGAGATGTCGTCACTACAATGACATGCGGGTTTTTGAATCGTCGAAATAAGTATAACTCCGATGAATTCATTAGTACAGAATAAGCTGTTGAGATTATTCTCCGGCTGGATTGCAATCATTCACAATCCCTGTACATTCCGGTGACAAAATATTGCACTGGACTGATCACCACATTGGTATAATCTGTGATATATAAGTCACCAGAGAAAGCATTGCAATCAGCACAATGTTGTCTAGACTCACAAAGATGAGTAACATATATTATCAGATGTAATAAACAGAGGCACAATGTGACCTACGCTAAAATCGCGTATGCTCGGGCACTGTATTGTGACCTGCGCTAAGATCGTGTATGCATGGACACAACATGACTCGTGCCAATGACGTGGACATATATTTTTTGCCACGACATCACATCTGAAATCAATGAATCACTCAGAGAAAAAGTGTTGACATCAGTATACCACCATTATATATATAGTCATGAGGATTTTAAAGCAGACATAGTCTCTCCGATATTGACAAACATGGTACATATATATATATATATCCATGCTCTCTGATCATATATTGACATCCCACAGCATACGATAATGGTAATAGCAAACCATTTCGCTGCTGGAGGGTAGTGTTGTATTTTATACAGCACATGCATAAGCACTATATGACCCACGCTGATGACGTGGATTCGGGCTGCATCCCAAGAACTGCAATGCACCTTCGATGCAAGGGGCTGCATCCCGAGAACTGCTATCCAGCTTCATAGTAAGCTATCACGTCATCACATAGAGGTCGGACCTCTGTTGTATTTAAACGGCGCTTGACAACCGCCTAGCAATACACTTCCTTGAGGGGGGAAGATGGTAAGCTAAAAATACAACTAAAAACCAAATAAATAATAAAGACAAATAATAAAATAAAACAATTAAGTTGCATCATCGTTTTTGCTTTGGTAAGCCTGACTATATACAGTCAAACCATGCAGAACTCCATGAAAGTTGACACATACATCAGCCATGACATTCATATGAGCTTGATTTTGAAGACCTAGACATTGTATACATCTGGTCTAGCATGTATCCAGACTAGAATTGTATACTGACACGGTGCAAGCACTATAGCCTCTGCCACCGATGATCATTGAAAAAGGGCAACCATTCTTGATATTTCATACATATCATCTGATTGTATCATTAAAGGTGTCAAGAGTACTCAATGCAATATGCAGGCTACAGCCTGAGTACAACACCTAAAAAGGTCAAAGCCACTGAGCTGACCAATGCAGCATAAATGCTAGCTACCTTGAAGACTATACAATAAGCCTATTGCCCTTATGTCTTGATATATATCCGTGTATTTGCATCTCTTTGAGGTAATTATGCCTACTGAATGAGCCATACCAACCATCTTGTCTTCATTGATCATTACATATCTGATCATATCGCCATTGAGCAAAGCCTATTCTGTGAGATTATATATCACGAGACATTTCATTAGTGCACATTAAACAATTGAAGTGCAACAAAGACCATCAGCTCTGCATCATACCAAAAGGTTGAGTTGTTGTCAATTGATTTTTTAGACATCATTTCTCAGAGGTCTATTCATCATAAAAGACAGAGTCTGTGCAATCATGGCTATTCAGCCTCCGACATAGCTGCATAGCTATTTAGCTTATGGTCCCAACCGTTGTTAAGCAGCCTCTACGCTATATGGCTGAAAAGTGGCAAGCAATCTCTTCGGTCATTCTTGGGCATAGAGCAATCAAGCACAGCCAATCCAGGATGTTTATCCCAAAATTCTCTGCGAATTATTCATATCTTCTATGTGTCATATGAAACAACCAATATACCATCCTATGATGAAAGTCATCTCCTTCAGTGGTGATTTTGCATAGTGACTTTCTTCCTGTTTATTTTCTTCTCATGCTGCAGGTCTGCTGCATCCCTGTGTGATTCGTCCTCGATGAAAGAACAAGACATGTTGAAGCCAGTTTTGCTTTTGGATGAAGAAAGCTCAGAAGATGAAGTTACCAGCAAGTTTCGTAGCTGGTACAACGTTCCGGATGTAGCAGTAGCAAAGAGGCGCTTGCAGAATAAGAAAAACGCTGAGCGTGATGCCAAAAGACGTAAGAAACAATGTCCTCAGTGGATGTTGGATAGTCAATGGTAGCTCTAGCTAGAAAAGTACATTAGATTCAGATTCTGAACATTCAAATGGACTTGAATGCACTCGGGTTTGTACTGAGTTGCAATTGTCCAAAGGTTTCACTCTGACATCATTTCTTATTGTGGAATAGCATACAATGGTATAAACCATCCACATATAGATTGACACCATATTTGTAATTTCATAACATTTTGGCACATAAGACAAGCATGCTTCATTAAGAAATGAAAACTCTATGAAAGTTCATTCTGGAATGTTTAGAAATTTGTTGCCTCATCCATTAGGCCACGAAGTCTTGGAAAACCCGCAATCTGCATACGATCTCCAAGCACAGTTCATCCTCATTCTGGAAAGTGACAGAAATTTTATAGTCATAAAACAAGTCACAATTCTATCGGATTGAAATGACACATTCACCATTCATACTTCTTTATCATAACAAGTCTCTGAATAGTGTTTGCCCAAAAATAAAATGGGCACTATTGAGATAAGTGATCATATGCTGAAGAATATACACATATCACTAGGCAATGCCATGTTCTATTCATAATGAAATGACATGTCAGCCATCCATCAACTACGAAAATATAACTCGTAGTAATTTGTTGTCATTACGGACACTTCTTGATCGACTCTCCATTAGCTTCGATACTAAAGTTAACTTCGGCACCATCACTGATTTCTTTGTTCATCACGACAATCATTGTCTAAAATTGGGTACACTATATTGACCCTAAACTGACAAAGTATGTGGGCTGCAACCCAACGACTGCATTTGACATCATCTGGCATTTGCCACACTCAAAAACGTCAGGCATATTGCCAATATGACGTAGAGAGAATCAATGTTCAGATTGACATTGTTACCTCTAAAGCATTCGATGAGTAATCTCAGTCTGATTCTCTATCAAATCATTTTTCACATAACATAATGATTGAATAACATCCTCCATCACCATCTGATTGGTTTGATACATCTCTTTTTGCGAGGGGGAGGAAGAGTATAGATTCATTTTCATACAGCTGCCACACCTTACATCATTGTGATTTTGCTTGGAAAATTAAAGATCTTATCAAAAGTTCCAGCATCTGTGTATAGCAGCCATAAAATTGATGACACGGTACATCATGCCGATTGAAATATCAAATGAAGTCTTATTTGACTTACTAACACATGAAGTTCATTATGAAGAAATCATAGATGCATATTTCTCCGGCTCTATCATATTATATGAAGGGCACTGATACTGGAGAACGATGGTTTTTCAAAGGTGAATAAGCTATATTGTAAGCTTACGACCATCACTTTGACGTCAACAGCCTGAGATGCTGATTGTCGAAATTCAAGAGTTGAAGGATTCGATGAATCAACCTTGATACATGTGTTTTGATCGATGAATTGTTGATCCATGGTTTCTCCCCAAATCTAGAGAAGCTGGCACACAAGTTGTTGCCAATGTCTTAAGGAAAGCATCTGAGCAAAGGATTGCTAGTTGTGCCATCAGGCATCGAATTCCATAACAGAAAAGCCGAGTGAGTAAATCCGCCACTCTAGCTATTTGCCCGTCATTCCTTCCAGGTTCACGACAAGAGACAATTCATCAAAGTCATACACCAATGCATAAGTCACATGCATGGTTGCACAGTTTGTATCCGAATGCCATTCCATCAAGGTTAAGCATCTTGACAGTAACACTGGCCAACCAAAAGCCTTCCTGTCTTTGGATATCTTGAGCATTCTCATTTCCAGCTCTTTGGACTAGGAAGCATCATGACTGTGCCTCGCCAGGACGCTAATCCTCAAAGCCGCACACTTGAGGCGAGCCTTATGAGACAGTGACCTTTGGCTTGTGGGGCGTCAACCCCTTATCAAATCCTGAACACTTGTTAACACCTGGATAAATTTATCATGATGCAACTTAAGTGGGATTATAAGTTCCACATAATCATATTGTCTACGTATGCTGAAGGCATAACTACCGCATATGGTTACAATAGGTCGCAGCTTCTATAACATTGTGGCTTCTAAGTCAAAAGCTGATAGCCAATGACTTTTTGCCAAAAATTGCCGACCATATAAAAATCAGGCCGTGGAAACATGTACCCAAGAGGTTTTTCGTCCATCGGTCACATATATATATCAGGGCTGCATCCCAAGAACTGCAGGGCTGCATCCCAAGAACTGCAGGGCTGCATCCAAAAGACTGCGATGCACCTTCGGTGCAATGGGCTGCAACCCGAGAACTGCAGGGTTATATCCCTAACATTTTTACCCTGCATCAAATTGATATGACAGGAGCAGGAATTGATCCTTCCGTGCTAAAGGTGTAGTGAGCCTTGTTCAAAATCATACCCTTGCACAGATACGCACACATGCGAGATATCATATCTGTGGATAAATAAAAACTGCTAAATGCTACCTTTGCCAAGACCGTGGTTTGTCATCGGATTCTGTGGCCAGTAAATCCGTGCTACCGGATAACTGAGGTGGACGGAGTTGTGATCCTGAGTTATGCTTGACACACATAACTAAAACGAATTTCACATTAGTACGTGGCGAATCCATTCTCACTCATCGCGACAGATGTTCGTCAAAGCGTGCGTACTGGACCATAAAAGGAGTTTGGCAGACGGGTGAGGATTTAAAGTGGACTTATAAAGACCCTCCGATATCTCGTAAGCAGGGCCTTCTCCGTTTGCATTAAAACAAGCCCCAAAAATCGGGCTCCCCATCGCTACCTGTGAACCTCCATAGTAGCTTCAGGAGGGGAGGAAGGGTTGGGTGCACTATATCAGGCCGAGAATCGTTCGATTATAAATTGTTAAATCGTGGGATCATCGATCGCGCAAAGCGACGACGGCTAGCGCAAATAATCCGTAACGTAGACTTCGGATGCTTTGAATCGTCTAGCACATACATGATAACGTGTGGATCAATCGGTAATCCAGCGTAGGATTGTATCGCGAAAACGCTCTTCATTGAACCTTGGAACGTCACTCAACGATACGATTTCCGGAAAGGTGGGCTACATCCTAAGGACTGTATGGCTAAATGCCTAAGGTGAGGGACTAAAGTGGACTCAGTTCCCCCCAATAACCTAAAAACACCATGAGGGACGCCTCAAATCGGTGTAAGAAGACTGGTACCAGCAAGAAGCGACAACAACAAAGACATCAAAGACATATACAAAGGTATGCCCGTTGTGAGGTCACAACTCTCTTAAGAGGGGAGATCTGTCAGGGTTATGACCGATGACATATGTGTCATACATGTCATACGTGTCATACCTGTCAGACATGTCATACCATGTCATGTCATGTCATGTCGTCATGTCATATATTATTATGACAGTCGACAGTATGGTCGATCATGACTGTACACGTCGAGTCGCGTCATACATATTATGACAGTAGTCATTACAGTCGACGATGACTGTACAGGTCGCCAGATGATATGTCACATCATCTGTAATTATTCAAGGAAATACTTGAATGATCTTGTCATCGAGAGTTCGTACTCCGAACTCGAAGATGACAAAGCAAAGATACATCTTGTCGATTCTTCAAGAACCATCTTTCGCTTTAGCATGCACGGAACATGCATGCGCAGCATGAACGAACTAGTCGTTTACACAATGCTGGTCGTTCAACCTACGTCTCGGGTTCACAACCCAATGGCGGTACCATCTAAGATGATGGGAGACGTAGGTACTTAAGTGAGGAAGCGTTGTGCTTCAGCAGCTCTGGATTCAGAGACTGCACTCACAAACCCGCTCATCCGTTCACCTGCATTGCTGTCCAACTTTGCAGTGTTTCATTGTATATTGATAATATATTCACGGCGCTTGTATCTACAGCCGTATCAGAACTCTTGGATATCGTCAATCCTAAGATCAAAGATGGGAGCGCAACCTACACTTGCCCTTCGTATAGACGATACATATAGGGGGTAAAATCGGAGGGACCACTAGTTCCGCATCCGCATTTCTTGAATCGATGGGTCGTGGTCGTGGAAAAGGGCCTAAGCGCCAGAAAACCGACGAGGTCGTGTTGCTCGCACAAGGAAAGGGGCCCGTGAAGAGGACGCAGAAGAACCCTTTCGACTGCCACGGTAGCGACGACGTTGATACTGATATCATGAAATGGTGGTTGGAGCACAAGGAGAAGTTGCCAAACATGTTTAGGATGGCACGCCCAATTTTAGCTCCCCCTACTAGTCCAACTGGGGTAGAACGCACATTTAGTGCATGTGGGCAGATGCATTCAGATTTACGCAAGAGTGTGAGTGAAGGGACCCTAGAACATAGTTTAATGGCCTCTATTAATACCTTGTAAACTAATTTGTTCTCGGATGTGTTATCGATAGGTATCAGGTGCACTATCGATAGTCGTATCGTGATTAATCGGACTGGCTTTTGCTATTCATATCAATCGATAAGTTCGAATGCCTTATCAATATCAATCGATAAGTTGGAATGACTTATCAATATCACTCGATTAGTTCGAACGACTTATTCATTGTTATTCGATTAGTTCAAAAAATCGCGATACCGGGCCTTGCTTTCCTCGACAACCGCATTACGACTTTTGGCCGCCGCTCCTTCCGCACCTCGTCCCATTTTCCCTCACTTCGTCTCTACAGTCTCTTTCACCATGGTTGCGACTAGATTGACCTCGAGTATTGTCAGGGTTATGACCGATGACACATGTGTCATACATGTCATACGTGTCATACCTATCAGACATGTCATACCATGTCATGTCATGTCATGTCGAGTCATGTCATATATTATAATGACAGATAGTCGTCAGTACGGTCGACTATGACTGTACATGTCATCGAGATGATAAGTCATATCATCTGTCATTTATTCAAGGTAAGACTTGAATGACACATGTCATCGAGAGGCCAGTATGTCGGACTCGAGATGGCGAAGCAAGATGCTATCTTGAAGTACCGAATGGTTCGGAGAAGAAATCATCTTCGCTTCTAGCATGTTCTGAACAAGCATGCGAGTATCATATGGCGAACGCATTATTCGTTCAGCCGATACTAGTCGTTCAACCAATGCCTTGGGTTCACAACCCAATAGCGGTGCCATCTATGAGATGGGAGGCATTCGGTATAGAGGAGGGAGCGTTGTGCTACAGCAGTATCTTCGGACGAAGCACTGCACTTATCACCCGCTCTTACGCTGCCCGAGTGTTATTGTTCAATAACACCGTGCTATCTTATCATATCATATTATATCTTAAGGCTCGCTTGTGAGACCTTAACAGTTGGTATTCGATCGTCAAGGCGAGAACGAGAACTCTAGTGTGAGTGCAGCATAGATATCGAATATTTTGTGTATGCAGGTTGCGGAGCGCGAATAACATCTGGCGTCGCAATCGCACAAATACCGATATACTGCATATACTGACCGCTGCATAAGCGAATATTGTGCGCGAGGATATAACGTCACATACACAATCACAGATCGTACATATCGTCACCAATACAGCGCGAGAAGGTGTGCATGCCGCATACATATGCGCAGCGATCACATATACGCGCAGATACGATTCGCAGTTGTACGAAATTCGCAATATGAGACGTGGACATAAAAATCCTCATCGGAATCATGATCCGCGCGAAAAATAGCACTTGTATCATGTGCTATACATACTGCGACAAGATGTGCTTATTATCAGCAGCGCGCACCATCGCGATTTTCATGATCGCAATAAATCGCTTACTGTGCACGACAATTATTTTGCAGTTTTTTTTATGACGATGTCAGTATGCAAAATGTCATCAACACACCGTCATTATCGATAGTTGCAATAACCATGGATGCATCATCTGCGCGCGTCACGATATCCTTTACAGAATATGTGTATACTTACTGGGATAATCATGAACGGACGCATGATGACAATATATTGCAGCATGCCATATAATACTCTGATGTTTGCTGAGATATTATAATCTGTTCACTGTCAGATTCGTATACCAACCTGCAATCATGAGTGTGAACTGCATACATGCTGTGTGAGTAGTTTATACACACTGAACGGCATGAGATCGGCCAACAAAAGCCAGCCCACCATCATCCCAGTGGATGTGAGAAGCAAATCAGGAGCAGGGCGGGGCCGTGACAAGATACCACAAACTCATACATGTTCCCAACCCTGATGCAAAGCAGCATGGAAAGATGAAACGATGTGACCGATCATCGCCCAACAATTGTTGGTCTCTGGGTAACGGAGTAAGCGGACCCTGCTGGCATGCCCCCCAGTGGCTCCCGGTCGATGGATGGGACCCGTTGGTCCATGGTTATGCCATGAATGCAGTCACACCACACAGCATGGACACCCCATGTCAAAAAAAGGAAACATGCGGGCACCTAAGTGCTCCCCACAAAATTCAAGGGAGAACACAGAAGTTGTACATCACCACCTTCTGCCTCTCCTCGCAGCACGACAGACGAATCTACCGAGCTCTCCAAGAGGCAGTGCCCGCCAGAATGGCACCACAGGGATAACCGCCTCCCAAAACCCACTTCCACCCGGCGGTCGTCCCCGTTCACAGCGATCCGTCAGTACTTCATATCAAGGTCAAAGAACGCAAGTCCCCCGGCATGTGTAATAACCATGAGCACTGTACACGGAGAGGGAGCTAGCGTCAGACGAATCCAAGACACTCCCAAAAAGCGAGCCGTAGACGAATCCCCGACGCACTCAAAGAGGCAGTACCCATCAGAAGGGTACCACAGGGACAGCCACATCCCATCATCCAAATCATTCCAGTGGCCGTCCCCGTTCACAACGAGATGCCAGTACCCCATAAAGTGGGTATCGATCACCAGCTTGTGTAGCTTATACACACATACACGCTCAACATGACAGATCATTGAATACTCTGCAGCAACATCATCGTGTGTGCAAAATTCGAGTGTGCGGAGATAATAATGACTGCAGCAACACACACATACACACATATACTTGCAGTATACACCATCATTGAGTATATACTGAGTGCATGCAGCAGATGTGCATTACACCACATGTACATTATTATACTGAGTGACTGCATCACTGTGAATTGTGCATGCATTATTCATACAGCTTGACCACGATAACAGTTGTAATGTACAAACCAGTTTGATCACGATAACAACTGGGACATATAGCATCACATCACAATACATCATACATTGCACAAAGCATACTGCAGTGCATGTATGCTATATTGGAACCCATGTAAGTGTAAGGTCCCTGAAGGTGATCTTAACACCATAATTAGCTCGACATGCTCGGACGAAGGATTTGGGATGAGCATGTTCGTTCTATGGTGGATCACTGAATGGAATGCTCACCGGAACTACATGTGAAATAAACCAAGCAACTCATTGAAACTGTACATGAGAGTATGCAGGATTACAATAACCACTAAGCTGATATATATATCTCATGTTAGATTTATTCAGTACTTGGTATACAGATCATCCTGCATGATAAATCATCTTGGTATATTGTAATACCAGAAATCACCTGCATACAAGTGTGTATAGTGAACAATTCCACACACACACTTACATGTACTCAATCAGCAAGTACATGAACATAAGTCACTGCTTAAATAAGTCACTACACTTATGCATCACTTATGTATTATTAAATATATGACCTTACACTGATTCACAAGTGTAATAAATTATCACTGACACTACTATGTAGATTGATAATGCACTGACTAGAGTGCAATAAACAATAATCATATCAGTACATGATACATAGTACCATCCAGTTTGATCACGATAACAACTGGATGTCAAGTGATGGCGATAGATGGGGACAGAATAATCCAACATGCTGTAGGGCTGGATGGAGAAATCTCCAGACGGCCCGAAGGCATCATACAATGCTCATATAGCAGCTGGTCACTGCTGAGCATTGTCCACACGTCCTACATATCATCGCTGGAGCAAGAACAACAACCATACTGCATTGTGACAATTGATTCAGTAATGATCAGCACAATAAGCATGTACATACTCAGATCTGTACTTACATATTGAACTGGCAGAGGTTGTTGTGGACACACACACACACACATTGTGTTGTGTTGAACTGCTTAGATTATTATCAAGCTGTGTCCTGATATATTTGGAATCTAGAGATATCACTTTGATATGCTCTCAGTGCACAGCCATATGCCCAAATATATCATAGGTTCTCACAAGTTATCACTTAAGTGGTTAATCCGCTTACAGTTGATACACCTAATAAATCATCAGGAAGTGAACCAACTTCCATGGGTTTCAAATCAGTAAAACCCATATTCATGATCAACCACAGATGTTGATCATCAGAGATATCTACTATTATGCCATGAAAATTATCATGTGCAAAAGTGAGATAAGTTGCATTAGTTCTGTAACTTGCAACTTCCACACACACCAAGATATATTACTGAGGTATATAATCAAATGGCCAAAAAAGCAAGGCATGGAATCAATTGTTTGATATTCTGATACCATCAATATATCAGAATATCATAATCAATTGATGCCTATTTGATGCACAATCATAATATTACAATCGATTGATATCCACCTCCGAGAATTACAATCGATTGATGCCTAATCCGAATTATCACCATCGATCGATTCTCGATTTGCATTATCACAATCGATTGCGATCGTGACCGTGGGACATATCAGAATCGATTGATATTTGCATGTGACACGCAACCACATATCGATATGTAGTATACAACTCCCTAACCGATCCTTCATTCCTGAATTTTAGGCGTTTCATTCGTCGCTAATGTGGCTTCGCTGAAGTGTGTTTGAGATGAACCAATAAACGTGTAAATGACGCCCATCCTCAGATTGGAGGGGGTGTGTTGGAGGCTCTCGACTCGATTTGGTGGCATCCAAAAATCAAAATTTCTAACCCACGACCTGGACATCATTTTACAGTTCGACTATTGACTTCCCGTGTACGCCGTGTGAATCAAGATGGGTAAACGTGGACGTGGAAGTAAGCCTAACCATGTGAAACTGGTCGCCCAATGGAAAGGCCCCATCAAACGGACGCAGCAAACCCTTTCGATCTTGTTGGCAGTGATGATATCGTTTACACGGTGCGAGAGATTAAGGCAGAGTGGGTGGCAAAAGGACCATGTAGTCCCTTCATAGATACTTATTAGATAGTAAATAGCAATTGTTGAAATACATAGCCTGCAATATCACGGTGTAGCAATTCTTGGGTATCATTTCAATTGATATATCCTCGGTAGAAATCACAATCAATTGATGTGCATTTGCTAGAATTACAATCAATTGATAGTTTGATGTTACAATCACAATCAATCGATAGCTGCCTTCTTCGATCACAATTTATTGATAGGGCAATCTAGAATATCACTATTAATCAATGAAAATTTTGGAATAATCAAAAACCATCGATGCTGCTTGTTCCAACTGATTCCATGCCTTGCAAAAAAGGTGAAAAATGGGTAAAAATCGTTGGCGATAAATTTCAAAACTGAAATTCCGACCCCATTTTATTTTAAATTATGATTTTATACCAATTAAGGTATCAGAAAAACATAATCACCATGGTCATATCTCGTGTAACACCCTAAATATCAGGTGTGTAATATCTAGGGGTATACAGAGTTGCTGTACTGAAATACATAAAAAATAAATACGTTAGATCTGAAAATGAAAATTTCGGTTTCATTTTTTTCGTTATCCTATTTTGATGGCTATTGAAAAATATGCTCAAAATAGTACAGCACATGTAACGCCCTAATACTCCCTAAATTCACGTGTACAGTTACATGGGTGTAACATACCTCCCAAAAACCACGTGACACACAGTAAAAAATTAAATGCAGTTTTGCTTAAATATCTTTGCATGTTTACATGATGTTTACATGATTTACAAATGTTTATACTGCTTTAATTTAACATATTTTAGGGTTAATGATGGCAAGTAACACCCTAATATCACTGTGGGAGATAAGGGTCACTGTAACGTTACATACCCTAAATGCCACCTATATAATAGGAAACACTTCGTGTTTGGCATATATGTCATGCTGAAATCAGCACAGACATGACAAAATTTCGGGCAACAACTCAAAAACTGTAGGGCAACAACCCAAAAACTGCAGGGCTACAACCCAAAGACTGTAGGGCTGCAACCCTAAAACTGTAACAGCTGCTTCCTATAAGGACTGCATGCTATATCATGAGGTATAAAGGCAACTGACAACTGCCTATGTATTCACACTTCCTTGAGGGGGGGGAAGAAGGTGGATATATATACATATATCACCTCATTATAATGTACAGATATACTACATTGTTGGTTATACCCCTAGGACTCGGGGTATATTCACTCAGTGATAAGTTTTCTCAGAATGTAATAAAGTTGATAAGTTAACCCGATATAACGGGCATAAACAGTTAGGGTTCGGGTTCGGGTGACAGTCATACACACTACTATAGGAAGAGTCACAAAGCAAGCGGTGTGACTGTTCCAGCACACCACCTAGTGTGGTGACTGGCTAGCCGAATGTGAAACCCGTGAACAAACACCATCTAGAGCGGTGGAAATTGAGTTCTAAGAGAAGGCCTTTCCTTTCTGGCAGGGTTGTTCCCAGTCAAGAGTTGCAAATCTGAAATCCGGCCCGTGATCGGACCCCACTGCACATACAGCTACTGTCAACTTCACTGTGCAGGAGCGGCATGATTAACTTGCTAGCCACCAGTTGGCGGTGGCACTGCTGCGCCAGCCCGCAGCACAGTCATGGTGCCGTGAATTGAAGTTGTCGATGCCGTGATTGAATCATTCGTAGAGCCACAGAAGAAATCTGAAAGGTCTCGATCGTCGTGCGAGGGATCTTCCCCGTCCTCCTCGTCAGTAGTCGGGCCCGGTGAGTAGTCCGGTGACGGTGGGGCATCCCAATACAGCGGTGGAGGGGGCGGGTGTACCGGGATATAAAGCCCGATCGGCGCATTGTGAAGCCCCTGCCGAGCACGGTGCCGGCCGTGCCGGCGCGGCGGAATAGCAGCCGGTGCCGCAGAAGTGAATGCAGGCTCGCTGGTGGTTGCCTCGGCAGCACCACCGACCTCCAGGCCGGTGTGGTCCGGCGTACATGCCTCGCCAAGAGCGGCAGCCGAGATTGGCGCCGCGGTGGCGCACACACAGAAGAATGCACACACCATCACCGCAATTGCCGAAGAGCGGCCAAACCCCCAAGGCGGCGCACCGCATCCCCGACGAGATGCTAGAGGCCGCGGGACCGCATCCTCACCGTCAATAGGGTCATACCCAGTTGCAGACCCGTCCGCGTCGCCGTTGCAAGAGTCGGTCTCCGACTCGGCGTGCATGTACCGCATCGCCAAGTCCTTGCCCTCAGCCGTGATTGAGAGTCCCCCCATCCGCGCGATCTTGTCCGCAAAGCAGAGGTCGGGCTCGTGCGCATGCATGGGGTCCACCGGCATCATGTCACCGGTGTCGGACGCCTCCGACTCGCCCGGGTAAACACGTTCGATTGCCGCCGGCGGTGGAGCCGGCGGTGGGTCCTCCCGGACATGCGTGCAAGCGGCAGCCGAGATCCCGTTCTCGACACCACCGACCGTGAAGCCGCCCATGTGGGTGGCAGGTTGGCAGTAGGGCAGGAATTCCTGCAACGCACCGTCTTCCTGCTCCGGCTCGATCCCGAAGGAACACGCCGAAACGCCGCCGAGCATCTCCGGCTTGCCCCCCGCCAGAAGGCAGAGCGCATCGAACCGCTCGCCGTCGTGCTCGTCCATGACCGTCTGAAACTGCTCCGCCAGCAAGTCGTTCTCGATGTCACCGAGGGAGAAGCTGTGGAAGCTTCCCCCAGCGCCATGCTTGCCGCCGTTCGGGCAGTCGCGGTGCCAGTGGCGGGCCTCGTCCTTCTTGCACGTTGAATTTTGGCAGAACGGGATGAAGTCACCGCTGCCCTTGTGGAAAGCAACGCGCTTCCTCACCTGCGACTGCTGCCAGTTTCCCCCCGTCGGGAGGTCACCTGCCGCAAAACGAACACCGGAGCCGCCTCCCCCGTTGCCGATCTTGTTCTTGTCCGCCCGCGGGGTAAAACCCCGCCCGTTGACTTTGTCCGTGAGGATGTTCAGCTGCCGCTTCACGTCGAGGATGATGGCCGTGAGGTCGGACAGCTGCGAGGTGTCGCCGTCAGTGGCCACGGCTGCCGCGGACAGGGTGAACGAGGCAGTGTGCGTACCGGCTGCGACGTGCCGGGCGTAGCACTCGAGGACCCATTGCTGAATGGTGAGGAGGTCCACGGCCGCCCGCTGCTGGTGCGTGAAGAGTCGTGACACCACCGGCGCGTAGAATCCAGGGTCCAGCGCCGCGAGGAACAGCTCCTTCACCTCGTCATCGTCGAGAGTGTTGCGCCTCTTGGCGGACCGTAAGGCCGCGTTGAAATCCGTGATGGACTCGGACGGGTCGGTGTGGGCCTTAAAGCGGACGCCAAGGAGGTCCGATGTCCCCTGAAAGGGTGCACCGGAGTCCAGCAGTCGTCGTGCGAGCTCCAGAAGGGCTCGCTTGCCGTCCAGCGGGTGCAACGTCGCAGAGGCCTCGAGCCAGTCACCCGCTGGAGAGGCGGGACATACGATGAGCTCGAGCGTTGAAAAAAGAAGTTTGTTGGCCTCGGGACGGACGGCCAACGCGGAGTCCTCCAAGTCGAACATCGGCGCAAACAAAGCATCCTGCGCCTCGAATGCCTCCTGGATAGCAGGCACTAGCTTGGAGAGAAGCACCTGCGCGTTGGAATCCGTTCCCGTCAATCGATCATGCTTCTCACGGAAACACTTTCGGATCACGTGCTTCGCCACGCTCTCGTCGAAGCGCTCACGGGTGAGAGTGCGAACACCCGCCAAGAAAACAGCCTGAGCGGAGTTCGCAGCCGGAACACCAGTAGTTGCCGGCGTAGCCGGCGTGACGGAATTACGGGCAGCAGCGGAGTCGAAAATCGTAGCTAAAGAGCGTCGGCGAGACGCCATACAGTAAAACGCGGTATATAAGAACATGGACCTATAAGAAGCCAGCCGCTAGGTTTTAGGCTACTAGCCGTTGAAAGTGTAATGAAATGTCATATTAAATATGGAAAGTTGTTTAAGAAGCCAGCCGCTAGCGTTTTTGCACCGGCTTCTTATAGACCGCGTTTTACTGTACTTGAGGTCAATCTAGTCGCAACCATGGTGAAAGAGACTGTAGAGACGAAGTGAGGGTAAATGGGACGAGGTGCGGAAGGAGCGGCGGCCAAAAGTCGTAATGCGGTTGTCGAGGAACACAAGGGAAAGCCGTGGCGTAAAAATCTCCTCACGTGCATGTGGATGCAGAGTGACGCGGCCAAGGAAAGTGGTGTCGGATCCGACCAAAATTTCCAACGTCAACCAACGCGAAGCGAGGAAAATGAAGTCCGCCTCGTGCACAAGCTTCCCGCAAATCCAATCAACCAGGCATCAGCTAGGCCATACCGCTCCGCCGCGCCTCTAGTGGAGCCCCTCACTCCATCTCAAGCGTCGTTGTTTAGCCAGACATGGCTAAAATCCGCAGTGTCTAAATAAAGAGTGAGTGGGGCCAAACCTGTTGGTTATACCCCTAGGACTCGGGGTATATTCACTCAGTGATAAGTTTTCTCAGAATGCAATAAAGTTGATAAGTTAACCCGATATAACGGGCATAAACAGTTAGGGTTCGGGTTCGGGTGACAGTCATACACACTACTATAGGAAGAGTCACAAAGCAAGCGGTGTGACTGTTCCAGCATACATGTATATAACATACAGATATACTATATGTATATTACATAGATATATATACTATATATATACCAACACACACACTCAGTTAGCTGAAGGTATCTATGGTGTTGTGTTTTGTTTTTTTAGATGGCAGAAGAATCAGATATCCCAGCCATCAATGCAGATCCGTCAACATGGTTCTTTGACATCTTAGGTTCCTACGATGCATACAGTCGGTTCAAGATCCCAAAGTGGCTCGCTGGTCATGACAATACCCAGACCAGATTCGACCAGATAGGGTACTTCGACAATATCAGTCGCATGAGGCCCGACATGAGCAGATATAGGGATCCTGAGAATGAACCACAGGAACCAGACGATGAGTATACAGCAGATAATGCTCCAATAAATTTCACAGATCCTGATGATGATTCTATACCAGCACCAGCTCCATCCACTTTGGTTCCAAAGGTGAAAATGACACCACCTAGGGAATTTAAAGCAGGACAGGACGCAGAGATTTGGTTGGAAACCGTGGATAGATACTTTCAATTCACGTATCCAGGAGTTCCAGACAAGGACCTGCTCACAGTATTCCTGACCGCGGGGTTTCGTACACGAAATACGATGTCTTAAAACTGAATACTGTCTGCTGAAAGTAATAAACTGAAACCTAAAACCGCTCGGTCGGTAGGTCCGTCACAGCATTGCACTACTACTACATTGCTGGAAACAGCTCAACAGGCAGTGGGGAACCGCTGCCGACGGGTAAACAACGGATCAAGATAGACACATATCAACGGAATAAATACTGAGTCTATGTCACTAGCTATACACTGAGAATGACAAACTGTATATGACACCTGACTGTACGAACTAGTCATTGTGCCGTTTCCAACATGCATCAACAATTTGAAGAGAACTGGCCGTTTCTAATTTGCGGGGGATATGGCTGGCAGTATGGCAGTCACCAGGAGTCGACGGCGGTTGTCTAATTAGTCGGCATTATAAGAGGCCAGCCAGGAAGGGCTGCGAAGACGTGCATGTGCGGCGTGCCTTGAATCCAATGAGTTCGTTCGTCTCGGGGCGCATCCTTCCGAGGCCTTCCGCACACGTCTTCGTATTCCATTATTAATGCACCGATATAGGACCGCCTCATTCGCGGCCGACGTGCGGGTCACGTCATGTGGGTAGGGGTGCAGAATGCCTCGAAATGCCCGGTCCGAGACGCAGAATAATTCGACGATTTCGTGCGTCTTGGGCACGTTGCGAGGCATTGCACGCACGCCTTCGCATTCCGTCATCGATGCACATAGGATCGGTTCCTCATTCGCGTCGGATGAGCAGATACCGCCGACAATCATCCCGCGGTCTACTCCCCCCTTCTTCCAACACAACTTTCGAATTCTCCCCCCAACGGGAGCGATGTCATATCTTGCCTCCCCCCCCCTTTCGCAAAGTTCCGCCACCCTATGATGAAATCTGTCCAACCGGCCCTGACCGGGAGTTCCGATGCAGGCTGTTTGTAGATCATTTGTATGTGAGAAATTGTAGCTGACTGTCGGAGATTATCACGTGTGCAGGCACACAAATACCGTAATACCGTTACGCTCGAGGATATGGTTGTCTTCAGGGTTATTCCAATATTCAATTTAAGAAAGTTATCACGATTCACAGGACATACCGTCTGGGTATAATTATGTTGCTAGGTCATGGACCAACCCTACGGTGGGAACACGTCCAACCTCCGTCTTAAAATAAAGAGACCGTTTCTACGTTTCAGATTCGTTTGCTACTTTATTACAGAGACACAATACATCACATAATTCTGACTCTGAATAAGTGGGAATGGGCGTTCACTAAATGGAGTATGGGTATTTGTTAGTCAAGTCCAACTAGCACAATGCCTCTATATTTCACACTCGACCGGGTCGGTCAGATCTGCTGCATCGTAGCCAACAAAACGGTTGCATGCTCCAGCTGAGCTGCATGTCTGACCTTAGCCTTAGGAGTCAAGTCCTGTGCAGTTAGCTTCCTGAAGGGCGCCTATCAGTTCGTTGTGAGTGCAATTATTTGATGCCAGCACTGCACGAGTTCTCAAGGTATATTGGGAACCATCTAGATCCGTGATCAAGCCGCCAGCTTCCTGCAGAGGCTCAGATGTGATATGGGTAAGGTGAGTGTGCGCGGCGCTGTGCATCAAGTCACATACGAGGCCGTTGCAACTAAAGAGCAAAGAAGGATTCGCAAAAAACCAAAATGTGGAAAATACCCGTAAGGGGCAGGAAGGACCTTAACAAGCAATGCTCCGCCAGCGATGTCCCAACAACTCAAGTCGGCTTCAAAATACGCCGTCAAACGACCACAGGCCACCCACGCAAACATCACGGCCGCGGAACCAAGCATGCGCATGGATCGAACAGGAAGCGTGGCCAGCGCCGTCATCCCACGTAGTAGTGGACCGGCGGCAGCTGGGTTTGGAGCATATCCCGTGGCCACCACTGCTTCTCCAGCTGAGGTTTGCTCGCCTACCTGTGAAAATCCGAGATCCGTAGTGAAAGGTCAGGTTGATGGGATACTATATGCTACGATGCGACTGGGGAAAAAAATGAAGTCCTGGAGCATTGGTTGCCGCAGCTGCGACTGCGATAGTGGTAGACACTTACTCGTATTTCTTTGCCATTCAAAAACGCGCCGCCCCCTAATCGTGCCGAAAAGCACTCCTCGCGGAAAGGATCGAGAATGACTGCGGCGACAACTTCTCCGCGAAACGAAACGCCGATGGATATTGCAGACATCGGCATGCCATGAACGAAGTTTGTCGTGCCATCAATGGGGTCGACTATCCATAACCACTCCGGCCCTGACGTCAAGAGGCTATCGATGGCAGCAGCACTTGCAAGTGCTCCTGCAGTCATACCAGTCCAAGATAACAACTCATTAAAGGAATATGTGCTGCGAATTTATGGCCAGCGTCCACGAAACGGTTCTAGCGCATGGTGAACCGAAGCGGCGTTATCAAGCATGTCCTTGAATGCGCTGTCTGCACCTGGGGGTACACTCTCTTCGCCAAGGAAACCGTGTTCCGGGAAGAAAGTCCGAACTTGTGCTTCAATGAGCTGTTGCACTTCACCGTCCACTTCGGTGAGAAGATCCCGTGGATTTGCTTTGGTTTTAATGACATCCGCGCCAACTTTTTCGCGGACAACTGCTCCACCCGCGACTGCCACCTTCACGGCCACCTATTCATTTCAAAACCCTAACCAGTGAGAGTTGTCCTAGCTGACAAGGGTGATGCAACAAGAATTGAGGAGCAGACCTAAGTCGTGTGATACATGTCTGAGGAGGCGAAAAAAATGAGACACCTGTAAGACTTCATCAAGGAATTGCGACGTCGTGTCCGATTCCAAAGGCGTCGCTTCACGAGCACACCTCAACGTTTTACCAGCAGCCGGACTTCGATTCTTCAAGAGTGAAGTTGGTTTTAAGGCTGCAGATAACTTGGCTGCATGTCGACTACTGCATGAGGCGGTTAAACTCGAAGAGGAGAAGGGGCTGAAGCGCGATTCCGGACTGCGACGGCGAGGTCTCTCTCTTCTATGCCGCAAGTCTGCCAGACAGTTAATCCCCGCAGTACAACTCATTTACTCTGCTGGTATAGGCGGTTGTCGCCTCGCTTATGCGTTCGCGAAAAGCACTCGACTGGTTATGCCAGACGAGAGTACCACCGCACGAACAGGCAAGAGATAGAGGTTGAGTCGGTCGGTTGATACAGTAAGAGTAACGGATAACGCCAGGCTCCTGTCTGATCTCCGTTCTCGGAGGATTTTTTTTTAATTGCTTAGAAATGGAAATCGTTTGGGGGAGGGGGCTTTGGGCATTAAATATGGTTGAGGCTTTGGGCCCGCTGTGCGACGACGAGAAGGGGGACAATAGGGAAGGGGAGGTTTGGGCCTTATGCCCCGAAAACCTGTGGGGGCGGAAGGAGGGGATTTGGGCTTTATATACATTCTGTTGGTGATTTTGGCCGAAACGATCTCCACGACGATCTCAATTCACGTGTCAGAATCGTGTTCATTTTTCAGAACAGTTCGATGCGCCACTAATTTTCAAACGGACGTTGTGGGAAGCGTAAAAAAGCTTTCTAGCTGCCGTTCACCGCACGCAGGTGGATATATGTTAAAAATATTTAGTGCATTTTGAGTGTTGGAATCAACGAGTGGTATATGCATGTTTGATATGCCACTTGCTTGCGCGACTTCCGAAACTAGGTCTCGCGGCTGAGAATCTTAGATTTTCGCCCGTGAGACCAATAGGTTGAAAGTTCACCCGAAAATTTTACCCCTTGAATTATCGTGCATTATCAGCAAACTCGCTACGGAATATGACTAACTGGACTATAACTTAAAGCACTTCACTTTCATATGGTTGGGGCACCGTGGGCGGGATCGGTGTGCTAAAATGAAAAATTTCCCCTCTGCCGCAAGACACTCGGACACCCACATCCCCACTTTTTGACATGCGAGTCGAGAGGGGTACCAACCGCAACTTTATATGCGGTATATAACGATATTTATCAACTTTGTTCGTGCCGGAAATGACAACCTGACTAGTTCGTACAGTCGGGTGTCATATCCAGTGTGCCATTCGGTTCTCGGTGTACAGCTAGTGACCTAGACTCAATTTATATTGTCTATTATCCGAGTCTAGTGATCCGTTTGTTCACCGTCGGCAGCGGATCCCCACTGCCTGTTTGAGCTGTTTCCAACTCGTTATGGGACTCACTCGTCACGCTTGTGTGATTTGTTTCTAGCGTAGTATTTCATTTATTTTGGTCCATATCTTTTGCTGGATTTGACACTGTGACACTCAAAACTGTCACATGTCACTTCCTATGGTAGGCTGGGTGACCGTCACCAGTAGACGGGAAACACCCGTTAGGTATTTATGTATGCCTCTCTTTTATCTATCACACTTTTACCGTTCCGATTCCGTAACCCTTAACTCAGGGTTTATCTCACCAGTTAGATATATATTACCGCCGAACTATATATCTGCCAGGTTTGGCCCCACTTGCGCTTTATTTAGCCACTGCGAGATTGCCACCATGAGTGGCTAAGCTCGGACGCCTGGGATGGAGTGAGGCGCTCCGCGCGTGAGAGTGCCGGCAGTCACGGGTATGGCCTAAATTTTATGGGTTGATTTACGGCACGCCGCACCGGTTGGAGAACGATTTTCTTACGGGACTTAACGTTGGACTGGTTTACGTTTTCTGGTTGGATCCCACACCGTTAAGGCTGCGAAATTACCGGTAATTTGAAAATGGGGTGTGGTAATATCGGGTAATTTACCGGTAATACTTTCAGTGGTATTACCAACATTTTACCGCCTGCACAAAATGACCCAACTTTCGCACCAGGGCTCCGAATTCATTTTTTAAAGTTCGTGTGGGTTTGTATCGGCCATTGGAATTGTGTCGGCACATAATATTGCTATTGCGATGATGAAGGTGCACACACCATACTATTGTTTTTTTCCAGAAGTACAGACAGTATCCCAAATCCGAGTTCTTCATGGTGCGGTTTATGGATCGGGTCCCTGCGAGGTAGCATGATCGGAAACCAATTTTGACTATGCCCATTCCGATATTGACACTATATTTCATAGGATAGCGGTATGTAGGGCGCCTCAACATGTGGAAAGGCTCCACCAGGGACCTCTGTTGCCGGCGTGAGCATATTCTGGCACGCTATATGCTCATATATGCAACACAATCACATATGCAGATGTTATTATTTATGTAGCTACTATCACACACACACACATATATATATATACATGCAGCTGTTAAAGTAGCCGCGGTTTTTTCGAAAAATCAGATTGCATTTAAAACTGACCGCATGCCTACGTTCGATAGCTTGAAATTGGGATAATTGACACAATGGGAACTGGTAATTTACCAGGTAATCCCTGGTAATTGGTAAATTACCAATGCGGTAATTGGTAATTTACCGGTAAAATCTTAAGTATGGAGGGTAATTCAGAAACGGGGGTCGGTAATACCAGGTAATTTACCGGTAATTACCGCACCGGTAATTTACCAAAAAAAATTACCCCGCAGCCTTACACACCGTTGCGTATTGGCCGCCGCTACCACACGACTTCCCGGTATTATTTGATCTCTCACGGCTGCCGTATCGCCGACCCAAGGTTTCTTGGCCGCCCGAAACTGCCGCACATCTCACGTTTCATTGCCTCACTCCGACCCTTCAGTCCTTCTCACGATGGTTGCTTCTACTCGAGCCACCGCTAGCATGGCGAATCGCCGACGCGCACTAGCCACGATTTTTGATTCAGCGGCTGCGAGACACGCCAACACTCCAGCCACACCGCCGGCAGCTCAGCCGGCTGCCAATTCAGCGGGTGCTGCGTTCCTAGCCTCGGTGCGTACACTTCAACGGGAGCACTTCGACATGAAAGTCTCCAAGTCCGTTCGTCAAAAGTTGTTCGAGGACAAGAACGGGCGATTTTCGGGAACTGAGTGCCACGCGTCCGCGCTCTTCGCCAGGATGGTCTGTGCGCTGCAGACGGCATTTGTCACTGAGGACATTGGTTTTGCATGCACCTATTTTCCTGCTGGACGATGCTACCCTTCCCGTCCGCGTGGAGGCCAACGCCTTGTTGTTCTCCGCGCTTGAGCTCATGGTTGACCCGACGTCACCCGCAGCTGACTGGATGGACTCCTCGCACTCCACATTCCCGAGCGACGGTAAGCGGGTACTGCTTGAGTTTGCCCGCCGCATGATCCCGGCGGGTGACCCCTTTCAGGGTCAAGCGGACATGTTGAGCATCCGCATCTCCGCGGGGGTGGACCCGCATGACAAAATCGGCGACTTCAACGCCGCTCTGAAGGCTGCGAGGACGCGGGCGACACTCCACGATGAGGACGTGAAGGCGCTGTTCATCAAGTCCCTCGACACCGTCTTCTACCAGCCGGTGGTGTCACGGTTGCTTCTCCACGATCAACGAGCCGCTCACGACCTCCTCACGGTTCAACAATGGGTGCGTGAATGCTACTCCGAGCACGTGCGGGCGGGCACCGCCACGGCGTCCGCACACCGCTACTCTCACGGCACGCATTTCATGGAGGGGGACGCCGATGGCTCCGGTGGACCCGGTGAGCTCGCGGACTTGAGGACGATGGTCCTCGACTTGAAGCGTCAATTGGCCGCATTCCTCGACACCGCCGAGTCCGGACCGGCTCCGCGGGGATTTACTCCTCGCGCGGACAAGCCGGACCGCCGCATCAAGACTCGTTTCGCGGCCTCGCCCCTCCCCAAGGGAGGCAATTGGTCTCAGTCCATCTCCAAGAAGGTGGCCTTCCATCGCGACACCGGCGCGACAGTGCCGTACTGCCAAAATCAGGTGTGCGCGAAGGGCAAGGCGCGGCATTGGCATCGGGACTGCCCGAACGGGGGCCGGACCGGGCTCTCGGCCTACGCGTTCGCTGAGGAGGCCGAGAACTCGGTGTTGGCCGCAAAATTTCAACATGCCATCGACCACGACGACGCCGAGGAGTTCGACGCCCTTTGCATGCTCGCGGGCGGGAAGCCGGACATCTTCGCCGACCTCTCCGCGTGCTCGTTCTGCGAGGAGGACGGTGAGGCCCTCGTGTGAGTCCGCCGTCACCGAGTTCTCCGAGTTGGCGCGCGCGGCTGGGGATTCGACATTCAACGTCAACACCTTCACTGCCGACTTGCCGGTGGTGTCGGAGCCGCCCGCACACTCCCCGCCCGCGTCGGTTGAGTCCGGGGAAGGATGGACCGGTCCGCCGAACCCCTTCTGCCCTCCCGTCACCCGCACGTTCGCCGATTTCATTGAGAGCACGGGGATTGCATTGGTGCCCGACGAGCCGGCCCCGAGCATGAATTTGCTCTCCGCGGTTGAGGGGCCGGAACGCATGATGGACTACAAGCCCGCGACTTACACCACGAGCGACTATGACGACGAGGATGACTCGGTGGCACTGCCGCGGCCACGGTACGGCTGCGGGAACGGCATTCCGAGGTTCGCGAGGTCTCTCCTCACTTCCTCCTTGGTGTGCGCGCTCTTTATAATTTGTGCCACCGCCGCACCGCACGCCGTTGCCGGTGTCGGTGGTGCCGATGCGCGCACATGCACGGCTCCACCGGTCGGTGGTGCTACGTGGACTGCCTCAGCAGTCCCGGCTACGGAGGCTTCGCCGAATGACGTGGTTCGTGACGCGCCGTGTGCTATCCCGCCTCGTCTCCACCGGCGGGGGCAGAGACGGCAGGGCCTCTATATGGCTCCGGTGCCGTGGCATCCCGGGCCGCCGCCGCCTGCGTGCCGTATTATTTAAGGACGGTCCTCCGCTGTCGCCGGCATCGTCTTCAGATGACGAGGCCCCACCGTCGGGCAGCACTTGGCAGCACCCCGGTGCAGTGCAGCCTCCTGTGATCGAGAATTCAAAAATTTCTTCTACGAATGATTTACCACCGGCCCCGGAGGCCGGCGGCTACTTCACCCTCACGCTGCTCCGAGCCGGACCGACAGCTCCGAAGACCTCTAGTGGCTAGGATTGATCACATCGTGCCTGCCTAGAGATTAGCTATGGAGTAGCTTCCTAGATGTGCAGAAGGGCTCTCTGAATTTGAGCCGTGTTTAGGGTTTTGGCAACTAACAGCAGTATCTGACAATCTTTGCTGTGACCTGGGACCGCCCTGACCAAGAGTACATGCCCCCAGTTTTGCTACAGTTTCCTCCTGAAGTTGAGTAGGGAGTTTGTTGCTTCGTTTCACTACTAGCTCCGGTCACCACCCTAGGTGGTGTGCTGGATTTGACACTGTGACACTCAAAACTGTCACATGTCACTTCCTATGGTAGGCTGGGTGACCGTCACCAGTAGACGGGAAACACCCGTTAGGTATTTATGTATGCCTCTGATTTATCTATCACACTTTTACCGTTCTGATTCCGTAACCCTTAACTCAGGGTTTATCTCACCAGTTAGATATATATTACCGCCGAACTATATATCTGCCATCTTTCGTTTGAGTGTTCTCACACCTTGTGGGGCACTCTAGATCAGAATTACGCTAGAGCCGGCTTGGAGCGCTCTTTGGCAGTGGGATACTACGACGAGGTGGAGGTGCTCTACGATTTTTGTTGGTGATTTCCTAATAATAATAATAATAATAATAATAATAATAAAACATTTACGTTGAGAATAATGACAAAGTCATGAGTCCGCTGTAATCATGCAAGCAGGCATCTGAAGAACAGAGGGAGCTGGAATCATCCTCATAGCGCGCCCCGAAAGGCCCATCTAGGTCAAATCAACCTAGGAAACCGCGGCAAGGCAAAACTACGCAGAGCGCTAAAAGGTCGTGCCGGCGAAGAAGCAGCACAGGAGGTGTCAGAGGTGGAGCGAGGCTGCATCTGTGATGGAAAAAAGGGGCGGAAGCGAGGCGGAGGAGGGACGGTGGTAGAGGGTCGGGAAGGCGGGGGTGGGGGAGCGGGGTGTGGGGTGGATATGGGGCGAGCTACGCGTAACCACTCACGTTTAAGAAAACCCGACGTTAAGAAAGCGGCTGGGGGGTACCCAACTCGATGAGTACGGCTGGCTGGCTTTTTCGGCTAAGAAAATAACCGAAATAAGAAATGTTGGTGCTGGCTGACTATCGAGAATGCACTTTCTTAAATTTAAGAAAATTGGCTGGAAATGTAAGGAAATATAATAGCCCCCCCTCGCTCCGGTGACGTGCTCACGTTAAGCTTTGCCAGGCGCGAGGGGGGCCGCGACTACGTTCAAAGAAAAAACCGCGACTAAATGCTGAGACACAAGACAGACTGAATCACTGAACTCTACATAGGTACCTATTTCTCGAAAGATTCCTAGATTCCAACCAAAAATCAGGTTGTCGTTCGATTGAAAATTGAATACTGTGGGCGTTGGATCCGAATATTTCCTAGACTCTAATCGTCACTTTTTCATACAATTAAGGTAGCAGGTTCATTGAACGTGTGGATGGGCGCATGATTGACCATAATCGGGTGTTCACAGTTTCGTGGAATTAGCGGACGACGCCAATACTATTCGTTCAAAATGCCGTTCTGGTTGCCCGCTCATTTTGAATTCGACGATACCGATGGCGGCGTGCCGCGTGTGGGCCCACGCATGGTACGATAGCCTGTCACAAAAGTCCTCAGCAACAACTTCTACGATATAATTCTGACCAAGTGCGCCCCGGCTGCGCAGCGTGCATGCATTCTTTTTTGCGTGTGTTTGTTAACGAACCCTGCCTCGCTGTAAGATTTTTTATGCAATTCTGTGCACTCGCAGGTTCCTACGCTTCAACAAACGCGACGGATAAGGGTACGCTCTGTCAACTTTTGCACCCCGCCTGTTTGAATGTAGGGCATGCCAACCTCGAACCCCTCAACGACAAGGGAATCCGGACCCTAGAACCGGCGGGCACCGTCCCGTGAAACGTTTGTGAAGGAGTGGGACCTAAGAACCCATGGGAGCGGCCCCAAGAACCTCTGCTGTATGCTTAACTGAAAGTTGCAGGTACCCTTTCCCCGCGGCGGCATCAAGAAGACCGCGGGGCGCTGCTGCTGTGAATGCCGTTTTGTGCGCATCTTTTATTTCTGGAAAAGC